>JAAOEG020000001.1:2969287-2984174 GCA_011763625.2 Papilio bianor
AGCGTCGGTGGCTCAGGGGTTAAGCACTTGACTTGTAATGTGCAGGTCCTGGGTTCGAATGCCGTCATGTACCAATGTGTTTTTCAATTATAGACATTCATATGTACTTATATTCGACATTCTTACAGCGAAAAAAAACATCGTGATGCAACCTAATAACAAAGACATGTGTGAAGTCAACGCGTACTGGGCCAGCGTGGTTGACTAAAGCCTAGTCACACCTAATTTAGGATAGGCTCCAAGTCCATGAGTGGGGACCTGTAGTGAGCTGATGATGATCAAATAAACAACATCCCTTGAAATTATAATTGCTAAACATCCAAAAAAAAGTTGTAATGCTCGGTAATAAAGTACTATTGCCATGTGTATCATGTGTAATTTTATATATCTTTTTAAAACTGAATTCCAATCGAAACAAAACTTTTGGTAGACAATATAAAGCATATATGCTTAGTTTGTGCAAATTTCTCACACACCTGCTCCATTCAACAGCCAAATGTACGCCAGATATCTAGCCAGTTGCGCTAATACGGTCTTGTTATAAATATTGGCAAACGGTTCATTTGGGATTGGAAATATTTGGCTATTTATCGCGAGCGATTGTTAAATCAGGTATGAATTTCGATTAGAATAATACGTAACTTCAAAAGAGTTTGACCTTTCTAGGGGTGATGACCGCAAGCGCAATGTCACGCCCACGCATATCGGAGCTCTGTGTTATAAGTCGATTAAAATACAAACAGATTAAAATTTACCCAATTTTTCACGATTTTTTTTTAATAATAACAAATGTTATTTAACAATTCAAAGAAACTGTTAGACGGAGAAAATTAAAGACTTGTATCAACATAGGGTGTTACGTAATACCATCGCCTTGGGTTTTGTCAAACTTTTTTACTAATTTTTAAACTGTGGAAAATATGCCAGAATGTTTTGTAACCAGAAGGTAAAGAAAATCAATAATGAATAGAAATTTGTTATAAAAATCTGCTAATACAAATCAAAGTATGCCACGGTCATTAAACTACGTCAGCGTGAATTATTTAGTTTGGTACTTACCACCATTATCATACAGTTGAGCAGTATTGGAATGGAGAACACGACTGAAATGAAGAGACCTTTGCTGTCGAAGTACTGCTGTCGAGAGAATAATGTCCAGTTCTTCGCCGCCACTTCATTTATGTTCTCAGAGAAATAGACCAACAGTACTGAAAACAAAAGGTTTTAAATTTTAAAAAGAAACATTAAAAAACATACTTCTTAAGACAAGAATCTTCTCTGGAGTCCTTAGAATTTAGGGCCTCCTTTATTGTAACCTTCATTGTAGATGATGAATGCTTGGAGGATAAACATACAAACATTTTATATATAATACATTTTTGTATTTTTAATATTACAAGCTTATTTCATACCAAGATTAGTGTACACATTACGATTTGATTCTACAAAATAGAATAAATCTGTTCCCAATAAGTTACAGTAAAGAAATCATTTATTGGGCTAAAGTACTCCTTAGCGTAGTTTTTAAGTGACCTTTAACACCGCGGTTGTATGAAGTGAAAATCCGGCTTAGCAACGTGTTGACATTGGTTGCCGTATTATTTAACATAAGGCGCTTCGTACACAAAGCTCTTTCGAATCCTGCTGATTTTAGTCGCTAAGGAACAGAGGAGGTTCGAATAGATACACATTCGACGTTTCTATTTTTCATCGCAAAATCGTCGTGAGACAAGTCGCTATTTTGGAAAAGGCGATGCAAATCTATACAGTTGACATTTGGTAACTACGCGGCACTCATTTAATATAGAAAACTGCGAAACCCGAATAGAAAAGTCACGTCGATGATTCGTTGTGTGTACGGAGCGCGCCTTATGCGATACTTTAAGCTTTAAGCCTCCAGCTGAGACTCCAAGGGGAGCCCTTGAGCTCACTTACTCTTAAACGATGTTTAGACTAAGTTTAGGCCATCTGCGCTCGGCCACCTTAAGCCCGTAAAGCTGTAAATGTCTCTTCAAGGCAAACAGTTAACTTAGTCACGAAAATACTTACGACGTAGGTATGTATATTAATTTCAAAGATTTATGTCACCTTGATTACGAAGGGCCATTGAATGTCTTACTGAGTCACATATATTTTCTGTTTAATTTATGAAATTGTAATTATTGCCTATAATAGGAATATTTTTACACTAGAGTTAATAATAATTTCTTACAAAGTAAAATGGTCAAACTAAATTGTAGTTTATCTATACATACTATAAGCTTGTGGAATACAAATAACGGATGTTTGCTTATTCTCGAATACGCAATAATAATGTTTCACTAATATCTAAAAATAACCTATCCAGACATTTACAATTGAAAACAACGTAATATGTAAATCAATATATATACAATGTTCATATCTTTAATAGAATTCACGTGTAAAAGAAGTAATATTTTTGTCTATTTAGTATACCTAGTCTCTGTTCATTTGTCCAAAAATACATAGTATCTTTGCTTTGGTTGCTGAAAAATATAACAAAATAAACTTATTTACGCTAACATTTTACGTTTATTACACAGAGGAATCTAACTAATACATATGTAGATGTTACTTTGAAGCTATCTCCAGAACGACTCAACGAATATTATTATAACTTAGCATAGATGAAGAATATTCTGTAAGAAAACAGGCTACGATTTTTTTTTAAAGTCCGCGCGGCTGGAGTTGCCTGCGACAAGTAGTTTTAAAATAAAAATTTCATTGTATTTATCTTACTAATATTATAAATGTGTAAGTTTAGATAAATGGATGGATGCTTGTTAGAGTTTGTCCCCTGAACTGCTGTACGGATTTCGATTAAATTTGGCATATATGTAGAGGATAGTCTGGAAGACAAAAAGGCTTCTTTTGACTCCGGAAATAGTTATAGCTCCCTTGGGATACATTAGTTTTGTTTTTCATGTTTACTCGATAATTCTGCAACGGTACAACATATATTATTGATATTTGGCATCTCCGAAAAATGTCAGGTTCCCGAGGGATACATAGTTTTCTGTTATTTAGACATTTATCGATAAGTCCGCAACGATTTAACATATTTTATTGAGATTTTGTGCAGTTATAGAACATAGTCTGGAAAAACACATAGGACAGTAAGTTTTATTTTTATTCAGCGTGGACGGAGTCGCCGGCGTCCGCTAGTATTAAAATAATTTTCCAGTGTTAGTGTAATAATGTTCAAAAATAAATACTTACAGACGTCATAGACAAAATTCTAGAGACACTATGAAATTATTTTTAATACTTCCTTTGTAAATATGTGCATATCTTTTAAATTACGAAACATCACGAAAATTGTTTTTACATTGATATGACTGAATAATAACAAACCAAAATACTACGCTGTAACCTTCAGAAATAAAAGAGATAAGCCGAATATGAATCAATTAAGACCTATTTCCACTAGCGCAACAGCGCGACTACGACTTCTTTAAGCATTGCTATGCCAGTGACCATACATCCCTCTTTCAGGTAGTCTATCCCGCTGTCTCTATAAAAGCCAATATAGACCCGCTTTTGCAAATAGTCAATAATCTATATATATAAAGGAAAGTCGTGTTACTTTTATTATTTATAATTCAAGAACGGCTATAATTTGGTGTAAAGGTAACATAGAACCAGAAGACTGACATGGGATGGTTTACATCCCTTTTTTTAACTAACTATAAAAGGTGGTATAACAAGTCGCAAATGACAGCTAAAAGTAATTTCGTCAATGTGAAATAATGTGAAATATTTCAATTCTGATGTTTTCTTAATTCCGCGCAGTCAAAAGCTAGTTTAAAATATATTTAATCTTATAATGCAACAATCATACCGATGGAATATCGCGAATACAGAGTTTGGATTACAACTTTTTGCTCGCGTATGTTTAAACCGTGAAAAGGGAGATTTTACTGTAATTCTGAGACAAAAAAAAATCGTTGTGTATGTTACCATTCCCTGTGCTTTGGACGCGCGGTCGATAGCTTAGTGGAAAAGTGTTTAAAGTAAACGAAAAAATTATAATTTTATTTAATTTCAGATAGGTAAATAACTCAATATGCAGAAGTTATAAGGTTACTAAATGTTGGGTGTAAACTTATGTACACTGGTTAAAGATCCAACTATAGATGCTATTAATTACCTTCAAACGCTAGTTATGAATAGTCCCTTTAAATGTAAACAAGGTAGAAGAGGTTTACTTTACATATTGAAGGGAATAAGTGTATTCAATAAGTAACTTAATATTTTGCAAATATATTCTTTTAAGCTATGTCAATCTACAATCACATTACGAGACGTAAAATTAAATAAATGAAATAATAAACACAATTAACATTATACCATTCAAACCTTTGTGAGACATTATTATATTAAAATAAAATGACTAACTCACATATATTTAATCCATCACATCACCATGAAATAAAATCTGTCCCAATCTCCCTGGAGAAGAGCCTCCTATGGGCTCGAAACTAGGTGGTGCCGTCATGGGATTAGATATTTATGAGTTAGCCATTCTGTTTTATGTTTTAAATAAAAAAATAAAAATACACAAATCTCGCATGTTATTGCATGTTTAACATTGGACGCCACCAACAAAATTAGTTGCTTGTGCAAGCCTGCCATTAGTATTGGCAGGCTCGCCCATAGTAATAGCACAACCACACAGAATACAGGCATGAAGTGCAAGCAATTCTGCATATTGTCTGATGTGTGTTCCGTATGTCTAATATTAGTTGTCATCCCTTTCTCACCCTTTTCTTATAGTAACAGGATGGGAATGGGAAGTGGATTTGACAGGGGGTTCTCACAAAGTGCATTTTCTTGCAGTATTTCTCGTCCTCCATAATTAAAGGTATGTACACATCTACAATAGCATATGTCTATGAGCAGCGGTTGCTTTGCAATTGTAGTGATTTCAGGTAGCCGCTTGCTCGTTTGCCAAATTGTAATATAAAAATTACTCATTATCATTTACCACTTATTTATTGACTAGCGACTCGCCCGACTTTGCTTTGGTGGCTAACAGTACGCAAAATTTGAGGAAATTATAGGCACAGGAGTTCATAAATACACTGTTTAAATTTAATAAATTTTAGTTACAATAAATATATCCTAGATTACTCAGTATGTAGTTTTCTAATGGTGAAAGAATTTTATATATTGATTCAGTTCCTTAGAACCCTATTCAATAAAAACAATCAAATATTTCCATTTAATAAATCTCTTTAGCGTTTTATAAATAGCAGTGACACAGCAAAGAATTGCATAACCAATTACCGTACTATTATTATAATCCTACTACCCAAATATAATTATAAATTTTAACTCTAGTAACTTAACATTATTTTTGAATATATTACATTGTTATAATAAGCACATATACTCACATAGTGTTATGAAAAGAATAACTTGAAAATTTCCATAATTCCGTGTTGAAAAGCAAGTAAATGTGACCAGGATATGAAAAGACAACAGCGCAATGAGCCAAGGATCGCGCCATTCAATCTGAAACATGTTTTTATTTATAGAGCTAATATTGTTTATATATGATATTTATCTTATGCCATATTTGATGTGTAATTATAAAAGTGTTAGATTTTATATGAATTTTGTATAATAATATGAATATGTGTTTTAAAAGCTAGATTGTTTACGTCTAAAAGTAAGATTTACGAAAACCTTTAGATGTTTTTTAGTACAAATGTTCATTCGCTTCTGTAATATCCATTGAAAATAATTTTAAAAAGCAAATGATTACTGCTGTCATATTTATGTTAAAAAATCAGAGTAAAAATATACGGGAATTAAAAATAGTATGAAACCGAAAAAATATCAATATTATATAGACTTACACTGCGTATATATGATACGAAATCGGATATTTCATTAACTTCAATAAAACCTTCCATTGTTTATTTCTAACCGGCACTTAAAGCTGATATGTGAAACTCTGATTGCTGAAATTAGCTTTATCGCTTTGCCAAAATTGACAAAACTTCACTTCGCTTCTATGATTTTTACATTTTTTTTGTAGATCAAGTAGACAAAGGTTTTGATGTTTCAGCAACAAACGTCAAGGTCTTCGGATGTCAAAAACTAACATTTATTTGTTGTCATAACTTGATTATTCATTTTTTATTATTGTAAAAATCCAATTACTATTATAACTAAACTAATCAAACGGCGATGTTCAATTAAATAGATTTTATTACTTGTTAGTACTTGTTGGTACTTACGTATATATTGTAAATGTATAAATGTTTGTAAACCTGTGTAAATCAGCTCTGAAACGGTTAAAAAGTTCAGCTCACATTGACTAGAACTGCTGTGCTGCGGCCCAACATCTATCTATCTATTCATTACATCTATAGTCTATATTGGCAGCCCACGCTCATATGCAAAGTAATGTACTAGAATTATGTGATCCGACGAGTCGCAAGCTGTCTGGTGACTTGCGCTATGCAGCTCAAAACGCAAATCATAACTCAATTCAGGTCCAAATTGAGCTGATATTCTAGCCTGTTTACTGATCTGCTATACACACGCGAACCGTGAGCTGATGTGTCTAGCTATAGGTTACTATGAGTACTAGTTTTGTGTGAGTTAAATTTGGAATATGGGTGATGTGACAATGTTATTATATATTACTGATTGTTTTTTGACAGGCAATCTTTTGCATATTTTAGATTTTATAGCTAGAAGTCAAAATATTAATCGATCTTTTTTAAATTAATAAATACAAATTGTATGGATGTATGATTCAAAGGTCTTTGTCTTTGTCACTAGAAAAACTGTCATAAAGTAAAAAAAGTCATTTGTGTTTGCTTTGTCAAACAATAGCAATCGTTGCATATTTTTTTGGGCAAGAAAATAGAAATCTTTTATTGTGAAACATCTACACAAAAATGTTATTCATCTGAAATACCTAATATTTTAAGAAATGACAAGTTAAAAATAATAATTATTTAAGAAAAAGTTAATCTACCAGTATGTTTTAGTGTGATAAGTAAAGTTAACCGGTATATCAAAATGTTTCATTTAGTGTTAATACAAGCAATTTGTCTTCTATCTTTATCAATAAACAATGTGTCAGGAGTACAAGCAATTGGTGGTTTAATTCGATCACAGAAAGGAGTATATTCTGTAGATTTAGGTGGATGTGGTGATATTCAAAAAGAATGTTCAAGATTTCGTGACGACCTTAATATTTTGTCTTGCGCTTTGAATGCAACACGTAATAATAAAACGAATGCTAACTTACTTTGTCAACACAAAGTTTGGATTCACCAGGCAGAATTACTAGATAATGCCTACATTGATTACAAAATCAAAGAGCCATGCCAAGATGAAGCTGCTATAATAGATTGCTTAAATCCTTCCGACTTAAGTGTAGATTGCATATTAAAAAGGAAGCCTAGTGTGAAAGATAAGACATGTTTGAATCTCATTGACAAAATTGAATATTTAATATTTAATGACTGGCTAATAACAGGCAATTTTTTAAGACATTGCTTTGATGATATTAACACATACAGCTGTGGCAGAATTCCTATAGACTTAAAGAGTCTGTCACAATCTCAAACGCTAAATTGTCTACAAGGATTAGTTGAAAATCTCCGTCCTGAGTGCCAATCTGAAATTATAGTTTTGAATGAAATGAAATATAACACCTTACAATTGGATAAAATTGTTTTTGCTGCTTGTAATGCAGATGGCAAGAACTTTTGCGCTGATGAAGTGCCTGGTTCCCGTTTGATGTATAAATGTCTTGTAAGACATAAATATGAAAAAGGTTACAGGTTTTACTTTATTTTAATTTTAAGTGAATATCTTACTAACATAATAAATCTGAATGTTTAGATGGATGAATGGATGCTGTTAAAAATATCTCAACAATGGCTCAATTGACCTAGTCAATTTTGGCATAGATGTAGAATGTAGTCTGGACAATCATGGGCTTCTAATTAAGTTTTTTAATTCTGCACAAATGGAGATGTGGGCAAGAGCTATATTTTATAAGTATTGTTTTCAGGTATGACAAAAACATGTCAAGATCAACTATTTTATGTCCAACGCAATGTGGTTAATAATTACAAAAATAGTAAAGGTTTTGTGAAGTCTTGTAAAGATGACATCAGAAAATATCGCTGTAGGAAAGGTGTGGTAGAAGACAAAGAAGTGAGACTTGCACAAATATTATTATGTTTGGAAAATATATCTAGAAATGATAGCACAAAATTGACACCAGAATGTGTTGCAGAAATGACAGATCACAGAAAGATGTTAATGGAAGATTACAGACTGTCTTCTGAATTGATGCAAAACTGTGCAAATGATATAACAAACTTGTGCAGAGGCATTGCAGCAGAAGGGAAAATTATACACTGTTTAATGGAGCATGCTAGACCAAAGAAGAAAAAGGAAAAAAGGATTAGTATGACTTGTCAAAGATCATTAGAAGCTTTGGTACAAGAAGCAGATCCCGGAGAAGACTGGAGAGTAGATCCTATTTTACGTAAAGCTTGTAAACCTGTAGTTGATAAAGCTTGCAGGGAAATAAATGGAGGCAATGGTAGAGTTATGTCATGTTTGATGGAAAAACTTGGAACTGAATCAATGACACCTGACTGTGAAACTGCATTACTGCAAATTCAGTATTTCATATCTAGAGATTTCAAACTTGATCCCCAATTATATAAAGCTTGCATATATGATGCTGTGACTCAGTGTAAAGCTAAACTTCAATGGGCTGATGCTAGCGAGCATCAATCAGCAAAAGATCCTTTAATTCTCCCATGTTTATATAACTATGCATATAATTCTGCACTAAAAGGTGTATTGAAACCGGCATGTGAACAGCAAGTCCGTAGAGTAATGAGGCAAAGAGCTGTTAGTGTTGACTTGTTACCTGAAATTGAAGACTTTTGCATTGATGATTTGACTAATTTATGTTTTGAAAATACAGGTAAAGGTGAAGAAATATTGTGCTTGCAAAATAAAATTAAAGATTTGTCTCCTAAATGCAAGGAGGTAGTAACAAACTTTACTGAAACACAAAGTGGCCATATTGAACTCAATGCCATTGTTAGCACCAACTGTAGAATACCTATAGAAAAGCTGTGTTCATCAGAATTAAACAATAAAAAAGATGATGATGATGTATTGGATTGTTTGATTTCTCATAAGAATGATGCACAAGTAAAGGCAAATGTAAAATGCCGAGCGGCAATAGAACATGAACAATTAATTGCATTAAAAAATTACAGGTTTACAAGGAAATTTAAAAATGCTTGCAAGTCTTATGTTGTAAGATTCTGTCCTAAAGCACAAACAAAGAGCCAGGTTGTTACATGTTTAAGTGAAATTGTAAGAAACGATACGATTACTCGAAGAAAACACACAATATTTAAAGACTGTCGTCAACAGTTAAGAAGTCAATTATTTCAACAAAAGGAAAACATCGATTTAGATCCGGATCTTAAGGAGGCGTGTGCCAAAGATTTGCAAATGTATTGTCCTGCAGTACCTCATGGGGAGTCAGCAGCTTTAGAATGTCTTCAAACGGCCAAAGGAAAATTAAGTGAAGGATGCAGAAAAGCAATTTTTGTTGTTAGGAAACAAGAATTTACAGACAATGCTATAGACTATCACTTGATAACTAGTTGTAATGATATGATAGACCTCTATTGTCACAATACAGAAGCCTCTAATATTTTAGATTGCCTAAAAGTAAGTTTCTTTCTAATTTATATTTCAAAATTAAATTGAACTGAAATATGTCTGTATTTAAAAAATATTTTAGGTTCATCGCCAAAAACCAGATTTTGATGAAAATTGTAAGATTGTTATTGTCAATAGAATGATTGAACAAAACATGGATTACCGTTTCAATAATAATTTGCAAAATGCCTGCAAAATTGATATAAAAAAATTTTGTTTTAAGATTATAGGTATGTATGGACAACACTGATTTAAACCTGTAATAAAAGTTTGTCTTTTCTTATAATTAACATATATTTACAGCAACAGAACCACAAGATATGGAATTGCAAGGCAAAGTGTTGTACTGTCTTAAAGAAAAGTTTAGAGAATCTAAATTATCTTCTACCTGTGAAAATGAACTTGCAAATATCCTAAAAGAGCAGGCTTTAAATTATCGTCTAGATCCATTACTTGGAAAATTATGTAAAGCGGAAATACAAACCATTTGTTCAACATCAAAAGATTCAGTTACAAATAATGATGGTCAGGTAAGGAAACAGTATTAATTTTTCTTTTCACATTCAGTGGCATTCATTCCCCTTGCGGCTTACTTCTATGGAAATAAACAAAGATGTGAAATATGTAACCTTCACTTGATGTGCCATGTATTTAATGATATATTTGTTTTTTTAGGTAGAAGAATGTTTAAAGAATGCCTTGTTAAATCATAAAATAGTATCGGCTGAATGTGCCCAAGAAGTTGCACAGATAATAGAGGAAACCGAAGTCGATATTGACGCAGATCCTTTACTGGAGAGAGCATGTGCATTGGATTTATTGAAATATTGCAAAGAATTAGAACATGGCGCAGGACGACGTAAGTCGATTGTTTTTGCAAATTATATATTCTGTAAAGTTTAATTTATCTTCAGAAATGTATGTAAATCGGATTGAATCCATTGTCATTGTGAAGGTTCTATGTAGTTCTAATTACATTTGTTATCTGTTCTCATCATCTTGTAAAATAAAAAGAAATAATGCAATAAATAAGAATGTTAATTTTTTTCCTTTCAGGACTCAAATGCCTTAAAATAATACTGAATGACAGTAACAGAAAATTGGAGCCTGAATGTGAAAAACAATTGTCAAGCCGTTTAGAAATGTACAGATATGTCGCTGTAAGTTGATGGATTTTCTTTCACTATGGAATACTTTTTGAATACGTAAATTAATAGTAACATAATTTCCAGGCAAATCATGCGGAAAATTTAGGGGACATCTACATCGAACTGTCATCGTCACCATCAAAAAAATACTTTCTAGTTGTGGGCATTTCAGTTGTTGGACTCATTTTCATATTTGGTTTATACTGTGGTCGTATGACAAAGCATGCAATGTATGTTAAAAGAAAATAATTTAATGTAAATCATGTATTATTAAAATAAACAAATATTTTTAATTTTGATTGAATTATTTTATTCATTCCATTCAGCTATTTCATCAAAATCCATTTCTTCAATACCAGGTTGTTCTTTTTTCATAGTTTTTGTTTCTTTCTTTATTTCTACCTTGTTGCCAACCGCATGTTTCTGACTTTCCTCGAAATATTGATTTGGATGGTTTATTCCCAATCCAAGATCAATGTTATGGACTGCATCAAAATATTTACTACACGCTATTTGATAATGCCCCTTCTTGGCCATTTCAACTATATCATTCAGAGCTGAAAAAAGCATTGTAAATATATGTTGTTAAATATGTACATACAAAATTAAAATTGTAACCCTATATTTTAGATAAATGGGTGAAAATCATTGTTACAGTAATACTAATGGCCACTTACCTTGAGTCTCTAATCCATATCCTTTGAGCCTATTTTTCAAGTTACTTGGATCACAATGCCTGTAGGGACATCCATGGCAATCACCTGGACCTACATTATTATTAATAATTTTCAAACAATTAAAAGCAGAGTAGTTCTTCTTACTTCCTTCTTTACCATAATTATATCTTACATTATATGCATATTGTTTTTCAAACTTATCTGATTCCATTATTTTTGTGAATTCATCTCTCCAGAATCTCAATGAGTCTTCAAGTGTTACTCCGATTCCTTTTAAGAACAGTCCATACTGCAACCTACCACCATGTTTTAAATGATGGCTTAGTCTTAACTGTTCATGAAGTTGCCTCATGCACAAAGGAAATGATTTTACTGAGAGAGAATCTAATGATTCAATTGGTATTGTTACTTTTGTGTCACTATAGTCATTTCCAGAATAAGATTGGTGAAGTCCTTTAAGCAAGCCAACAAGCCTCTCATCCTGTTCAATTTCTCCCAGATGATGACAAGCTATTGCTAGACTTTGTTTCAAATGTATCCTGTACTGTGCAGACAACACAGAAATAAAATCTTTATCAGGTATGTATGCATATCCACCTTGTATATAAACTTTTCGTGCCTTCACCAGATCAAGAACTTCATAAAATTTGACCTTATAAAATTTCAGAGCATCTATCTTTTGATGCATTGTGGATTCTCTTAAATAAGGCAATAATTCGTTTTTATCTTCTTCTGATATACTTGTGTAGGATAATTGATTTATATTAAAAAATTCTTCTACAGCTTTAGGCGACATTGTTATAAATCGCATCTTAAATAATTCTAACTCCCTCGTAATGAACCATCTGCGTAATTCTTCCGTTCTACAATAAGCCAGTCTAAGGATAAAATGTCCTATGTGATCTTTACGCCTAGCGAGTAAATCGTTTTCACTAGTTCTACATCCTGACATGTCACATAAATTAGCGTAGTATTTTAACCCCTGGGTCCTTAGTTCATTAATAATGAAATCTTTCCATTCTTCTGAATACATTCTTAATCCTTTAAGAGTTGTGGCAGTTGCGAGGCATCTTAATAAAGTTAGCCTTTCTAAAGCCAACGTTTCAAATTCCTCTAGTCTTATGTCCTCTATGGGTGGAATTTTATACATTTGTAGATCATGTGGGTAGCTTTCCAAAAAATTACTTGTGTATGCGGTACGTGTCGATTTTCTTTTAATTTTTAAATCCATGTTTGTTTAATGTAGAGTAAAGTATAGATACAAATTAACAAAGTCAACACAATTTTCACAGCTTCTGTCAAATTAATTTTGGCGCGATTTCTGACGTAATTACCGTTTCGTTTTATTATAGCGCATGTCTTAACCTTATATTGCAATAAAAATATAAATTATAATTTCGACATTTTGTATTAACTGAATAGCAAAAAAAGGACTATTTCGTACAGTTACATAATAAATTGCATTTTAGTACACAAAACAGAACAGAATGAAATTAGTCCTGTCTTCACCTCCGTCAATTTTGTTTTTTTTTTCTGTTATTTTATAGAGTTTTATTCATGATAAAGTAAAATTTTAGGAATTTTTAATTCTTACCAAACACCAAAATAGGTAGTACAAAACTGTGACAACGTGACGTGTCCTGCACGCGCTACTTTATAAATTCTTTGAACGGTGTCATCTGACAATGTAATTCTTCTGTCATTTTATGTGACATGATAGAAGTATCGTGTTGTGGGCTCATAAATAAATTAAGTAAAATCAAATTTTACATCATTTAATGAATTGATTTGTATAGAAGACTTATAAGAAAATGCACGCCCTATTTATTAATATTTAAAAACAAATTTTTGTACCCAGCGACATTCTCTGAAATAATTTTCAGAAAAATGGTTTCAACGAAGGTGCAGTCGTCATTAGACGATTTAGTTCAATATACTCAACTTTTCAAGCCAATGGCAACGGTTCTGCAAGGAACTATATTGCCTTTCTTATTATTATATCCAGTTGTATTTTATTTTTGGATTGTTGTATATGGTTTCGAAGAAAATTTTGAGGCAGGTTTTGTTACTGTTGCAGTAGTCGCAATTGTACAAATTCTTATATGCCTTTGCTGCTACTGGAGCGTCCACATACAATGCTTCTTATCTTGTACAGCAGTAAGTAAAGTAGTAAAGTAAACTAAGTAAATTTATATATATAACCCCAAGATAAAAGATTGCTGATATTGAATACATTTTATTATTTAAAGGTTAAAGATCCTATACAAGCTGAAATTGTAAAAGTTGTCCCAACAACTAATAATGGATTTTCAGAAATTGTAAAACTTCATCATACAAAGGTAAGATAGATCATAGACATGGAGTTGTTTTTTTTTATTTATCAATGGTTTTAATACTTGTTACTTTGATTTTAGTCAACTACAAGAGGTTCTCTTAATCCTGATGTCTGGTTTATATTTCAAAAAAGTAAATATGTTTATGACTGGGATAAAAAATCATTCCACACAATTTCATTTCCGGCTAACAAAACATATGAAGAGTATATGGAATCTAAAGGATATGTGGATGATGAATCTATTAATATTGCAGAAAAAACTTATGGAAAAAATGAAATGATAATGGTAAGTAGTAAAATTAGTTAAATGTATATGTATATGTATACAAATACATTTGAAGTTGGTGAGCCTGAGTGAAGTGGGTGAGTTGGATTGGCTGGAGTGATCTATGTCTTCACACAAAATACACATTAGTCATGGACTTGAGGAAACCATAGCAGTGCATTGCTTTTTAATTTATTCTTACACCTAACTAATAAATAACAATGTAAACAATTGAAGAATGATCTTGTTATAGCATTTTCAGAGGCTAGTTAACACTAAGCTAGTTGTTTTTTGATTAGGGAATGCAATCCCGACTCGAGATTCGAGATTTCGAAATTCGAGATCATGCGGGATTGGAAAATCTATTCTGCGAAATCCTGGAATTTTTGTGATCTTGTCTAGGTTAAAAATGTAAAGTTTGGAGCTTTTGCCTGTGACTTCGTCTGTGCAGAATTAAAAAAATAACGCCTATGGCACAGTGAAGCTTCCCAAAACAAAAAAATAAACCTTTCCTTCCTTTCTTCCTTTCTTTTAAGATTAGTATTCATGAAAAGTTATAAAATCTTACTAATATTATAAATGGGAATTATTTAGATGAATCCATGGATGGATGTTTGTTTGAAGTTATCTCAGGAATGGATCAATGAATCGCAATTAAATTTGGCACAGATATAGAATATATGCTGGGAGACTTATATGCCTACTAAGT
>JAAOEG020000001.1:3143281-3160773 GCA_011763625.2 Papilio bianor
AGTTTAAAGTGGAAATCTTTGACGTTAAAAGGCTAGTAAACATCAATGTTAATTTGGTTTTCAATTGTTATTTATACTCAAAAGAAATAAAATAGAACAATATTATCTGTTACGATTACTAAATACCGCATACATTTCCTATCACACGTGTTTAGATTGTTTATAATACTACCAATAAATATGAACGTATTATTCCCTTTGAAAGATATAAATAAAAGATAACAAATAAGGGAAAGGTACGAAATAAACGTTTGGTGCGAATGCGGTGCGCCGAGCGAAGCACATCCGATCATTCAGTTTGTGCGGCCGCCTCGACGCCGTCTCGGAGCCGTATCGGAGCCTCCCGACAGCCTCGCTCAACAGGCTTATTCCGCTTTGATTCTTCACTTCGCACGAATCAAAATAAATACTCTCGCTCGAGCAACCGCGGGAATCAGAAATATCGATACAAGATTTAATAATGTGTTCGGATGTTTTGCAGAAATTTTATCAGACTTTTGAAGTAGATAGAAATTAAATAACTGAATTGTTATTTAATAACATCACTACATATTATAAAACAAAGTCGCTTTTTCTGTCCCTATGTCCTCTTGACTGCTTAAATCTTTAAAACTATGCAACGGATTTTGATGCGGTTTTTTTTTTAACAGATAGAGTGATTGAACAGGAAGGTTTATATGTACAATAACATCTACTAAATAGTGGAGAAATACTGATATTTTTGAGGTTTCTAATGTGATGTCGTAAATAATTACATTTTTCCGCTTACGTTGCAACAAACGCAGGCTGAACCCTACGAGATTTATCAGATTTATACCCGTGCGAAGCCGGAGCAGGCCGCTAGTATTATATATATTATATATTTAGTATAAATACTGTTTAAGTTATTCTTATTAGTATTTTATTAAGAGAAAATTCTTTTAGTCATGAAATGAAAAATCAGGCCGAAGTGCATGATCGATAACGTGATACATTTTTTAGAAAATGAGTATTTTAAGTTACACAAAGGTTATTGTTATAGTTATTAATTTAAGTTGCGTCCATGTTCATAAATGTCAAAAGAAATACTCACTTTATTTAACAGCTGTCTTTTTCATTGTACCGTATTATTAATAAACAAGAATAGATAATCTTAAGTAAACCAAAATTATAATACAATGGTGCTTATAAAATAGTAATCAATCACGGCAGAGATATCGGTCTGTGATGATCGTATTAATAAACAGGAAAGTACCCATTACAGGCCGGGAAGGCACGATAACGCATGGAAACCCGTAATTAGGGGCATTGGACTCGAGCGTTTTCGATAACTCATAATGTATGTTAATTATGGTGGTGGCAGGCCTGAGGACAGGCCTTTTTCGAACTCTTATCTCTCTATCGCCTCTAAGTACTACAACATTCGAACACATTTACACTGTTGATTTCCATTTTATTATAGTTGTGGTTTATTTGTCTTTCTTTTCAGTCCACATTAATGAAATTTAATTGGAACTTGCTTACAAAAAATCTTATTAGCTTGAATTGTACATAAGTTGTTGTTTATTATAAACTATCTATTACGTAATAAATTAAGTTTTTTCACTTAATGAGTGTTATGTAGCGATAAGAGTATGTTCATCTTAAACTTAAATTATAACTTAATAAGTTTAAGTAGTAATGTGCTTACTACGATGAGACCATGTTTTATGTGCAATCAACTTAAAACTGTTTAGCACTGAAAATATATGTTCATATTTAAATTCGATGAGTGGTGAAATATTATGTTAACCTTAGCACACAGCTAATACTGACATATCACACACCAATAGCCGATAGCCGTGCACACAGCACACGCACGCGGCACGGCATACACGCGGCTAACATCATGGCACACGATAAACAGCACAAAACACAGCACACGGCATATACGGCAATACGGCATATAGCGCACAGTTTGATTTGAGAATTTTCCGCGCGAACCATTCGCTCACAACACTTTTGTGTGTTTTCCACGGCTTCAACGAGCGCCGCGATACTGAAAAGCCTCGGGCTCCTAATTAGACTGAAGTCGGACGTGCCAATTAATTCAAGTTTCACTCGGAAACTTTGCTGCGTCAATTAATTTCATAGTTAATTAGCAAGCCCGGACAAAACCGCGTCTGCCAAAGAAAGGCTAACGATGCCCGCCCGCGGCCGCCTACAATGCACCAATTACATCAGCTTTGTTGCACCACACCACCGCCAGCCGCCACACCAGTCCTTCTCCTATACCATCCCCATCGCACTCGCACCCATTCAATTCGACTGCAATCGACTGCAGCGCCCTCTGACCCGCGCCGCGCTTCATTTCATATTTGCTCTTCACTTTTTTAATGATCTTTTCTTTAACATTTTCAAATACCCTGAACAAAAACCTTTGGTTATATATAATAATATGAATTACAGAGTGAATAAAGTAACTGAGCTGATTTCAGCTGTTCTGAATCATTTTATGGCTTACAAAGTGTACATTATTCCATCGCTACGCTACTACGCTACTAAATTTAGTAAATTTAAAATAATACTTGACATAATAAAATTTTATGTCAAGTATTTTTGTCAGTACCATAGTGTCATGATATAAAAATAATATTCATCGATATCGGATTTCCATGGTATAGACATGGATCCCCTCGAAGGTGTTCCGCGAAGCAATAAATAAATGTTGGCATTTTGTTCTATTTGCAGGCATTGTCTTACATCAGGCAATAATGGGCCACGAGGCACGAGCGGCCGCTGCGCCCAGACCTAACGACATCGCGCGAGACGAACGCAGGCAATAACTCCGAGTTAATAAAATTTTAACCTCTGCTTAATATCAGACGGAACGCTTCGAAAAAGTGAGCCCGCCAAATTGACAGACAGTAAAATATTTTATTCGCGCAATAATTTAATTTGTTAGAAAAACAAAGCGGCGGCGCTGGCGTGGCGGGCGCGCCGGCGGGCGGGAGTGCGGTGCTCCGCAAACATCTTCCACGTGAATTAACCTATTAACCGTCGAATTCGGGAAATAAACTTCATTTATAGCGCTCGTAAACGTGTTACGTTTTACAAACCTCGCTTGTTCCGGTACAGTTGATACCGTCGAGAAGTGAGTATTGTTCTATAAAATAGGTAAGCTAATGTGTTTAAAATTAGTTTATATTTTACATAAGTAAAAAGAGCTGAACGAAACGAAAAACGAAAACTTTCATTTTTCAATATGCATCCAATACATAGATAAGATGTTTATTTCTGTTGTTTTTGTTTAAGGATGTTTTTTCCAAATGCGAGTTTTTAAATGAAAAGCAAAACTGTAAATTGGAAAGTCTTTTTTCCACAGTAGTAACCTAATTTACAAGATTAAAAAATTAATTACTTAGATTAATTATTAATTCAAAACAAAATCCGTATCTTAGAGTATTTTATTGTATACATCCTTTTATATAACACGTACATCCCTCAAACTACAAACTAAAACCTGTATTTTGAGTGGATTTTCTGTGAGACCCGAAATTATTAATTTCGTGAGCATGGGTTGCGTTTAGACGCTGCACCGGGTTGTTTCGGGCCGTCTTTGTTTTCAATCGCGATGTCATTAGTGGGAAGCCCTCGATATTTTCGCAGAGTTCGATTATTTTTAATGGGCGCCGGCGCCGGCTGTGACTTTCCGCCAGCCACCTCTGTAACTACATCGATGATGATTATGCATTGGCGATGTGTTGACAGCGTATGATGGTTTAGGAAACTTATATAGTTTTACTCATTTAGAGCCACCTTATATAAAACAATTAACATTACCCGCATTATTATTGCTCATGAAAAACGCTGCCGATAGAATGTTGTCCTGTGTCGCCGTATATTAATCACGTTGATTGTATCGTGGTCGACCGATAACCAATCCTTCTGTAAAGTAATACGATTCTAGACTTTTTTGACGTTTGTCATCTTGAATTCTAATTCCTAACTCGTGCAATGAAAAATAATGATCATTGTAATGATTGTCTTGCGAAGTCAACGGTATTGTGGCGAGAGCAGAACGTATGTGCTGAGGGCCTCGGGCGCAATCATTAAGGAATCATTAAAGTCGCTCACCTAACGACTAACCCTCGACATGTCGCCCGCTCCGACCCCCGACCCCCGTACCTCGATTTCCCCGCCTGCATCTTACCTTCAACGTTGAAGAACCTTGCAATGGCGTAAATGAGATCATTTGTAGGTCAATCGAATGCGCTCCTAACGATTATAATAGATACCTTCTTACGTGAATTTAAATCTCTGGTTTAAATAGAATATAGTGGAGACGTGAGCATTTTTTTATATTACAAAGTGACAAACGAGCAAGCAGCCACCTGAAATCCTTGAGATAGCGCAGTGACCATGCCCATAGACGTCCACAATGGCAAGTGCGTTGCCTACCTTTAATCGACGGAGGAGGAAACGCACTGGAAGAGAATATTTCCTCTTCCTATATGTCCTCTCCTCCGTGAAATCCACTACCATTTCCATCCCATCCTTATAAGAAAAGGGTGGAAAGGGGAGGCGGACTACTATTAGGCATCCGGAACGCACAGTCATCGAACGAAACGCGGAATTACTTCCACTTCACGCCTTTTTTCTGTGTGGTCGTGGTATGGCACCGGGCGACCCGACCTATTCGTGCGAAGATGTTAAAGCGGGTTCTACCACTGTTAAATACATTATTTTAGAACAACATAAAATTGAGCTACTATACCTGTAAAGATAACATATGTACTTAGCCATATGTATGACGTTAAAATTACGTGACATCTTTATGACGAAGTTCGTCGAACTTTGATATTTTTTTAATTCTAAATACACGATCACGAGCGAGGATAATACACATTTACGTTGATTTAAAAGTACGTGATAGTTCAAAACTGGTGGTGCAATGAAAAGAGTGGTGACAAAGTCGCGGCGGCGCGGCGCGGCGAGCAAATGAGGCGCGACGCTCGCTGCTAACTAAACCAATCGGCCGCGTCGCTGACACAAACCGACGTTACGAACGCCGCGGTACAACCGCGCTTGTTATTTTTTTTTTAGGACCAAACCTGCAAGGTTTAGTATGATACTTCATAGGATAGGACAAATTTCGAAAATCGGTAAATGAATTCTCTGTACAACTGTCGCAATAAGAAGGAGATCCTACTACATTATATGTCCTTTTATTTCACAAATGTATAAGAAATACTGTACAAACATTTTTCAAAAATAACACAAACTTTAATACAATTTAGATTATTTAAAAGGTATTACATGCACTCTTTCTTAGCGTAGTAAGATTTAATTCAGTTCCATATAACATAATTAGTCTGATAATGTACCAAATGTGTAAAGAAATAATGAAAACGCAACGTGCAAAACGCTGCTTTGCACCTTCGGGGCAACGCAAAGCGGCGCTAACGAGGCGTCCGCGGCGCGGCGCGACACATCGCCAGCCGTCTGTAACTGATCTGTTATTCATTCATAAAGCGTCGTTAGAGCCGCCACCACCGCCACCGCCGCCACCGCCGCCCGTTTGAAGCGATCATTTAGCATCATTTGTGGGAACCGCTTTTTATATCTCATCTGTTTTTAATGCTCCCGTTAAATCCTTTCGCCATCTCTTGTTCCTCGGAAATAAAAGTTCTCGCGCAACAATTTACAGAAACTATCGTTATTCGATTTAAAACACGGTTAAAGTTGAAGCTTCCTTTGGACTTCCTTTTTTAAATTACTTAGATTTTTTTATATTTGAACTAGCGGCCCGCTCCGGCCGGCACGGGTATAAATTTGATAAATCTCGTAGGTTTCAGCCTGCGTTTGTTGCAATGTAAGCGGAAAAAATATAATTATTTATGACATCACATTAGAAACCTCAAAAATAACAGTATTTTTCCACTAATTAATTGATGTTATTATACATATAAACCTTCCTCTTCAATCACTCTATCTATTAAAAAAAAACCGCATCAAAATCCTTTGCATATCGTATTCGTATTATTTTCTAGAGTGTTAATGGGTAAAGTCTGGCTTTCATTTTTTAATATTTATTATTTTGGTATTTATTATGTACCAAAATAATAAATATGCGTGTATATGTATGTAGTTGCAGCGGCATCTGCCGGCTGCACCCTAATCCGTGTGCGCGGTAACGAGGCCGCTTCGTTATCTCAATCGGTGCAGCCTCATTATGCGATATTATCTTTGCGATGCTCGCCCGTGCCGACTACTTACGCACGTTCTATTTTATTGTACTCTATCTCTATTTACTTCATGCTCTCTGTCTATCTTTTTGTGTCTTCATTAAAGAAATTCTTATCGTTCTTATAAAGACTAGTGGTTGACACTGGTCGTTCTTCGACCATAGATCAAAATGAAAGATTTTTTCAATTAAAAATAACATCTTTCTTTCTCAAGCATTTACTTTCAAATCAAATTTTACGTATTATCATAATGATGAAACGGCAAAGATTTTGGTAACACTAAATAAGTCATAATATGTGGTTTATGATACCCTGTATGTTTTTCTTTTTTTCCGACCTAACGTTTTCGAACCTAACCTATAATATTTTTGGTGCTTAACTTCCATTCGTTATCAGTACCCAAATGGCTTAACAAATTCTGAACTGCGTTGTATCAGCAATTAAATATATAGTCGAAAATGTATTAAATTGTATAAAACGATTTAATACATTTTCGACTTTTTGGTGAAAAAATAAGATAAGTAAATAATTAAGCAAAAAAAATCATTTTGATAGTTAATGTATCTTATGTTTAATGATGTGTATGTACGTTCATATTGAAAAACAAAAATATATCATTCAAATATCTCTTTCAAATATATTTGACAATGTTACTAATATTATAAATTCAATATTTATTAATCCTAAGTTATTACTAACCATAGTTATTTAAGTTACTAACATAATATGGATTTTAGTTATCTGTAAATATATCTGAATTTAAAAAAATGAATGTTTAGACAGATGGTTGTTTGTTTGAAGGTATCTCCAGAACGGATCTCGATGAAATTTGGCACATATTTTTTATATTACTAGGTGAGAATCAAACAGTCACCGGAACTCACCAAAATAGCGAAGTGACCATTGTCCATAGCATATGCAGATGCGTTGCCAATATTTAATCAACTTAGGAAGGGACTCACTGAAAGGGAAAGATTCTCAAACCGAAACATCCCATTCCACGTCAAATTCTCTTTCCCTACCCATCCTTTGCGGTTGGAAAGGGGAAGAGGGCTAAAATTGGGCCTCCGGAACGCAAACTCACTAAACGAAACGCGGAATAGCTTTCACTTCACGTCTGTCTTCTGTTCGACGAATAATAATAGTAGTGGTAGTGTAATAACACCGGGTAGCCGGCCCATTCGTGCAAACATTTATTAGTGGTAGAGCCCGTTTTAGCATCTTTGCACGAATGGGCCGGCTTTCCACGTTTCGTCTAATGAGTGCGTACCGGAGGCCTAATATTAATCTTCTTTCTATTTCCACCCTTATTTTACAAGAAAACGATGGAAATGGGAAGTGGACATGATGTAGGATGATACGCATAGGTAGAGAAAATATTCTCTTACAGTGCATTTCCTCGTCCGTCGTTCAAAGGTAAGCAACGCATCTGCAATTGCGGATGTCTATAGGCAGTGGCCACTTCGCTATTTTAGCGATTTCAGTTGGCCGTTTGCTCTGCTTCCTTGTAATATATAAAAAAATGTTAAAGCGGGTTCTACCATGGTTAGACATATGTAGAACATAGTTTGGAAGAACACATGCACTAATTTTTAAGTTTTTACGGCGGAAGTTTTTTTCTTATGGGTAGCTTAATTTTATAACAAAAATGTTTTTGTTACAGAAGATATCAATTACATTTAAATTCGCTATCTCGACGAAAGTAAGAGAGAAAAAGCAACGTGGATAGATATCGAGTACGAAAGAACCCCAATCGGAATGGAAAACGATCGCGGCAATTGCCATAAAAAGATCGCGGCCCAATAAAACCGAGACATTGTCAACGATGATTCGAGCCGGCAGGGCGGGCGGCGGGGCTAGGGCGGCGGTTGCAAGGGGTGCGGGGGAGCACGCGAACACCGTTTGGGCGGGAGGACATTTTTATCCCGCATACGGAAAAACGCATTCTGAAATCGAACACTCGAATTGATGACTTGATTTGTTGCGAATGAAACTCAATAATGGGCCTCAGTAAACTTTTTTTTACAGTATAAGTTACGGAGTACCTTTACGAATATAAAAAAAGTCATAACGCAAGCAAATATATTTTCTGCGAATATTTAATGGTTACTTATTTGAATAATATTAAAAGGTTTGAATTTTTTCTGCATTTCATTTAAAAGTGGTAGACGTCAGCAACATCATCTATTGCACGAATTGGCTGTTTCGCTCGGTAATATTACAAACGCTTCGTTTGATAAGTGTGCGTGCCCGAGACCTAATTTTAGTTCTCTTTTCTGAATTAGAATTAGAGAAAGCGCCTCTTCCTCCGTCGATTAAATGTAGGCAACGCATCTGGGAATGTTAATGGGCATCGGTCGCTTCTTTATTATTCTAGGTAACAGCTTGCTTGTTAGTCACCTTATAATATAAAAAATAATAATAATTACTGGAACTGTTACAATCTTGGTACAATTATACAAGTAGATAAACATACTTGAAAAAGTTTGTTTGAAATTGGTCTGTATAATGTTCCTCCTTCGGCTTTGATTTTTGTTTCGCTTACTTGAAAAAAGTGACTTGTCGAGAATTTGCTTGAAGTTTTACATGTTTACTATAAAATGTGATTTATTGACTTTACTCAATTTTAATGCGCAGCATTTAATCATTTTAAATCTTCACTATTATTGCATCTGAGGTGAACATTAAAAATACGCGATTATATTTTTTAAACTTTACTTTCTATACCATTTTCCATGTTTTATTTTTTTAATATTATTGGTCATTTCCTTTACCCGATATCCTATTTATTCATAATATTTGAGACCGTAATTAATAAAAATCAATTATTAAAATGAATTCATAACGTTTTTAATGAGTTTCGTTTAGTTTTAAAAAAGTAAATAAATGTTACCTTACAGATACCTAAAAATACTTCTAGTTAACGTTGGAGTGACATTAAAATGTTCGGTACAATTTTTACGATAATAAATTAGTATGGTGTCTGAAAATTTTAATTATTTCAAACTCACTTGTACAGCGTGCGTGCGGTGGTAGAGGTTTCCGAAAGCACCGCTTTCCCTCAAAAGCAGTAGCACCAAAAATAAGTTCGGCACTTCGCGAGGATATTTCGCGAAGTTGTAACTGTCGTAAAGAACGATCAAAGTGCGGAAGTCCGCGCTAGGATGAGCAGCGAACGTCGCGTCGTAAGGCCGACTGAGCGACTGGATACTTGCGATGCGGCGTGGAATGCGCGGCGCCGCTAGGCGGATCCTGCGGCCGACCCGCCCACTGCCCGCCCAGCCGCGACCACGCCCACCTGAATTAATAAAGGCGGCAAACACCGCCGGACACGAGGACAATGCTGCATTGTCCTGTGTCCAAAATAGTTTCAATTAGAATCGAGGACAAGGCACAAAAGCCTCCGCCGGGCGACTCATTCACGGCGGGATTGACCGCTGCATGCGCGATTAGTAAAACCTCACTTGACCTGCCTCCTATTCCTCACTGTTTGTTTAAAACAATTACTCCATACGTAAGCTTACCAAATCATTTTAATACATTATAAATAAAGTCACATTCTGTTGTACTAAAATTGCTAGACATTTTGTACCACATATTTCTACCTTCTAAGTAGTTATCGAAGAGATATCCTGCAGAGTACTGTAGGATATCTCTTGCAAATGGCAAATGAAATATTAAAGAGTTATATAAAAAAGCTACCAAACTTTACTAATTACAGTACAACCTCTCGAGAGCTAAATGTAGACCATTGTGTACTATCCGTAGACAGGACATTAAAAAAAAAGTATGAAGGAACTTCTTTTAGTTGTAACTTGCTAATGCTTTATGCTGTTATCTCTAAAATAACAAAACTTCCATACTACATTCCAACCCCTCAATAACAACCCTTTTATCGCGTTAAAGACGTAAAGTATCATATGTCCTTCCTGAGGCTTTATACTATCTATATGTACTAAATTAAATTAAAATCGGTTAAGTATAATAGTTTAGGAGTAAATGCAGACAGACAGACAGCCAGACAGAGTTACTTTCTCATTTATAATATTATAAGGTTTAGTAAAGATTAATTAGGATATTTAAATCGCATGGGGATCTGCCTTGATGCGTTTGTCCGTTCGGAGTAGTAACCTCAGGTATATCTCCACCCCCTCCCCCTTCCGCACCTTGAGTGTCCGTACAGCGATTATTGTGTATTAACCTCAATTTCACATTCTACAATAGCATCGTAAATCAGCTAATACGATAATTCCAGAACATTAACATTAAACGTTTTTATACAGACTTTCATCCCCTATCCCTATTGTTGGCACTGTTGGCACATTGTTGGCACACACATTATTTTATATCGATATAGCCCCCAAAAAAGTTTTTACGTGTTGTCTCTAAGAATAACATTACTTCTATGCTAAATTCGAACCCCACTATCAACCCCTTACAACCCTTTTTTCGCAATAAAAAGTAGCCTATGTCTTTTCTCAGGCTTTAGGCTATATATGTACCAAATTTCATTGAAATAAGTTCAGTAGTTTTGAACTGAAAGAGCAGACAGACAGGCAGACAGTTACTTTCGCGTTTATAATATTAGTTAGGATTATACTTTTTGCGACTTTAGACTGAAAATTTATGCCTTTATGAAATCTGCTTTTTGAATAATAACCGCAAAGAAAATAATTATAGTATTTATGTGGATACACATTATGAAATATATAATGCAATAATACAGGTCTCGAAGTAAAGAAATGTCCCGTAATTTTTTATTAACATATCGGAAAGTTTCTTATTGAATAACCAATTCTTACCATCAATGTTAGAGCAAGCGGAAAAGCAAGTTATCGAATGAACGCTTCTTTGGACGTAACGGATTTGTCGCCGGTAACGTTCACGGCTCACAGACCGCTCGACGTAAGTGCCTGCTTACATCCGAACTACTGAATAACCGTTTGCTTTGCTGACCAGAGCGGGAAGGATCCCTCGACTGACCAAACAAACGCTGCCTTCGAATTTATGTTCGATTTCAAAACAAATACCCGTTGACTTCGAATTTACAACTGATATTATACAAGGAAATTCGGCTGATAATAACACGTTTTTGCTTCAAAAGGCGAGTAATTTCTTTCCATGTATGTTTGTATGAGAGCTTGTATGTATTCCTATTCAATGGGATTATCTATAGGTACCCAATAGTCTTTCTATTTTTGCTGAGTCACGACTACGTTTCTTTAAAAAGAATGGGTAAACGAGCGGGGAGAACACCGAGGTACTCAAGGCCGCCCATGGACATCTGCATCATCAGATATTCGTATTTTTCGAGTGAGGAGTGTTACAATAGGGGTAAGTTAGTAGAGTTTTCTTAATTCGTTCCAAATTGATAACTAGTTGAATATTAAGAAAAACATCTTTTCTTTTCTTTTTAACAGATGATTTATATAATTTACCACATATACTTTATTTACATGTTATAAGGTAGCGAGCTAGTGGCCACCTTTATTCGCCGAAGTAGCGATGCTATCGCTTCCCACAGACATCCGTAATAGCAAGAGCGCTGCCATCCTGTATTCGACGGGGGATAGGATTCAGAAAAAAATTACTGTTTTCCCTTCCTATCACTCCCTATTCAGAATTAAATCTATTTCCCCTTCCCATAATTTCCTTATACTAAAAAGGAAAGATAGGAGGGCTAAAACCAGCACGAATACTCGTCAGGCGAAACGCATATTTACGCATAACACGCATATATATGCGTTTCGTCTGACGAGTATTCGTGTCTTCCACTTCACACCAGTCTTCTGTGTGGTGGTGGCGGTATTGCACCAGGCAAGCCTGTCAATTCGTACAATAGATGTTGTTGCTGCTGGCGTCTTTACTGTTAAAATTGTATAATAATTGCAATAAAGATTCCTTACGTTTCCTTACTTTGGATTTCATACCAAAACCCAAGTAAAACGTTAGGTAAAATTATATAAGGGGGAAGAGAATAATAAAGTCATTATTCCGATCAGTTGACTGCAGAGCAAACAGCGTCAGAGCAGACATTGCCAGGTGCTTTGGTCACGTCCTACAATATTTATTTTACCAATATTCCGTCGCTTTAACTGAGACCTATTGTTTTACTTCATTTAAAGGCAACGAATTGAATTCTGAATTCGACTTTGTTGAAATAAGCACTTTGGAAACTTCGGATTGATAGAAATTATCGCAAAACTTGATTAAAATTACTTATGATTTGGAATTTAAGGTAGTCTAAAATAAACTCAAGTTAAACTCGAATAATACATGATTAATTGGTAATATTATTACTAATATATATTCGTCCTTCGAAATGAATCTTTGGAATAGATGGCCTTTGTTTTTGGTCATCCCTATTAGCTCTCGTGTCGTACAACTTACATGTTGTTAATATCAATGACAATATCTATCACTTACGTCTGAAAAAATTTTTGCTGATTTTGTAGATCTTAAGAAGATCTTTACAGAAGCAGATATTTAATTTAAAAAAATAACATGATTGAAAAGCTATTAATTATGTTTGGAACGTTATTGTAATGGAACGGCGGTATTTTACTAAACATAATTTCAAATAATTCTTATTTTTTTAATAATTGTTATCAGTGGGTGTCCGTCACAAAGTATTACACAAAATACATAATTTTTCTGGGCTATTGGTTCTGGGACAAACTATGTATGGTAACCGAACATTGAACATTTTTACATTATAGAATTTTTGTAACAAAGTTTTTCCAAATTAGAACTCGTTTCTATTAAAATATTTTGATACTAAAAACATACAATATTACTTAAATTATTGAAAGTTAGTTACTTACTATTTAGGAAGAAAGAAACGTTTCCATATATTTCGGATCACGAATAAATACTTCGATTAAACTCGTAATCCGATAACAAGGCGACGTTCGTCAACTTCATCCGTCGTCGAACGCAAAGTCGATTGAGATTCAGTACGCGGGCCCTGCCATCGGAAAATACATTTGTCATACATTAAACGTCGACTTTTTCATGATTTGCCGCCCGGAGTTAGCTCTATTTGTTTTTCATCGACGAATTGAAAACGTGGTAAAGCGATTTGTGTTTGAATTTGACTTTTTAAAATTTGATTTGTCTATTGTGGTTTCTTTAAAAAAATTACATTAAGTTTTTATTAGTGTAGGCTCATACCGCGACTCATGATCGTTTCTTGTTTCCTATAACAATAATCTAAAAGAAATAAGTACTGATATTTAAACTAACAAACACATTTATTAACTGAGTATCAAACTCTTCAACATTCCAAATGACTTCTTTCCCTTGATAAATAAATATCCAATTTATAAAAATCATCCCTAGGGTTATCCTGCCTGTTACCTGTAGTATGACACGTGACGTCAAGTGACATGTCCGACACCCGTCATTTCAGAGAATATCTTCGAAGAAGAAATGCAGTCGTGAATATATTCGGAGGGAACTAATTCAGAGGTAAGGCGCCGCCGCAAGACGCCCGGCCCTGACAGTCAAATTTGTGATCAGGGCTACCACAAGACATTTATTATTTCAATTTGTTAATTATTAAATATGTATATCATATATATTTACTAGGGAGTGTAGGCAATAATTGAAACAAAACTAGTTAAATACGTTGAATATCCTATCGACGATCTTATTAATCGTTTGATTTGATTTTATAGGCCTCTATTATTTTGAGGTCTATAAAATCAAAGAGAGCTAAATCGAAGTCTGCTAAATATTCAGTAAGCTACAAAAAACTGCAACTTAAGCTGAAACTTGGTATACCTACGTAACTTGAATGACAATACAATACAATACAGTAACATGGAGCTGGTCTGATGATGAGGTTGGAAGGTGACCATAGAAACTTCGATTCTTGTGGACCGATTGAGCTGAAATTTGGTATGTCTTCGTAACTTCGGTAACAATACAATAATAAAAGCTTGTTTTTAAATATTTCTTAATTTTCAATTTTTCATATTACCGTACAAATCTCATTTGTGTATATCTTTGATATCACTGGGAAGATGGCCAGTTCTCGTATTAAAAACCTTAAATATGAAAAACAAAAAGCAGTAGCCCTGACATAGAGAAGTAGGTATCCATCTGAGTGACGGGCCGCGACATATTTTATTCACGTTGCGCGCTCGTAACGCCGTCGATGCAGATAAATTGTTTTAGCGCGGTGGCCACGTCTCACGACTTTGGCGTTTGCATGATGAGCTCGTTTTTTATGCTCGAATAAAATTGTGTTAGCCATCCTGCGGGAGCGACGGCGGCGCGGGCACGAGAGCGACGTGCGAACGCCGCGGATACGTGGCAAATTGTTTCCCTGATAGCTGCTCTGATATTTATGAAACTTGGTATTCCAGGACTTTTCGCTTGAGTGATAGGTAGACAGTGTGTTTTGAGTCCTTGAGAATATTTTACAGACTTAATTGCGCTGTTGTGCGATGATAAGTAATAAGCGGTGCAGGAATATACATACATACAAACACACATGTTTATGTTTCATTAACCTTTGTTTTTTTTTTGCATGTATCTATTGTAGTTTACGGTAAAATTACTAAAATATCAATATATGAATTACGTAATACTTAGGTTTATTTACTGAAATAGTTATGAAAATTTGATTATATTATAAATATATCATTTGAAGTGATGTTCCGCGTAATCGGGTTAGGCGACCGCAGCGCGAGAGCGACCGCAGGCCGCGACCGGCTGCCGGTCGCCGGCAAAAACCTGCCCTTTGACTGCGTCTTCAAATATTTGCGCCAAACGCCGCAACCGCGCATTATTCCCAGTATAAACATTAATAATCCTAACATGAAGCTCGCCAAAGGTTCAAAGCATTCCCTATTTAGCATACTTACCTTTCAAAGAGTTTCGGAGCTTTATTTTAGTAAGGCCGGATTGTCGAATGGTTGGGTCAGTAAATATGGTTAAAGATTTACGGAAAATGTTACCAGTTTTGTAGTACTCGTATCTCTAAATATTTTCTTTTATCATTATACTATGTTATACACTCACGAGTAAAAATAAAGGGTCGTTTAGAAAGTTTGAATAACTCGGAAAATAAAAACGCTATCTAACTGAAATAAATTGTGTTTGAGAGTCAATTTAACAAACATTTTATTTCAAACTTTCTTAACCGACCCTTTATTTTTGGTCACGGCTATACTATATGTACTATTATATATTTTTTTCTACATTAAGAGGTTTAAGTATTTTATTTAAAAGGTTTTACCGTATATGAGGTTACCTTAGTGATCGAAACACCTGATCGGATCAAGACGTTTGCTATTTTATGCGTCTGTTTGTCTTTCATTACATTTATAATTGATTGAACAGACATCGACAATCCCGCGGCACTGCTACTTTCGAAGTTACTGCGTGCTTGTTTCCACTAGTAGTTTGTCGCACGACTTTTTCTTCGCTAAGTTATAGAAATAGAACAACACTCTACATAAATCTACGGCGACTATCAAATTTGAAAGTGGCAAATTTTCAGAAAAAATGTTAGAAATTTAAAGACGTGATGTTTTTGAAATATCTTTCTGATTATATAAGTAGCTTTATCATTAAGTTTAAATAGACTAAGAGTGCAGAAAACAGAGACCTGCTCTCACGCCGGTTAGTGGAAATAGGTACTAAGACGTGTGTACAAATTGACGTGAGCGTTGCAACCAGTAGCTGTGTGGCGCAAGGCGAGATCGCTTCGAGATTCGATCACTTATTTAGTCTTACTCTTTAATTGATTATACAGAAATGCTTCAAAGAGACTCATCAATTGATTTCTAAATGTACTTGTAAACGTCTAACATATTCAATTTGCGAGAAATTTCAAAGGCACTAATTTTTTTACCTTAATTATGATTTCTATGGACAATGATGTAATTAAAAGAAAACTTTATATTTGAAGTCACGTGATACTATATCTATTTCTAGTTTCTTAATTTACTGAAATAATATCTGACACGAAATTCAAGGGGCTTAGAAAATACAGTATAATTTATTCACACTATCAGAGAAACGTGTAAATGTAACACGTGTTAGTTTTGATGTTCCAGCTAGCCACGGTTACATCCGACGTTCGCTTTATGACCGTCTGACACTAAAATGTTTTCAAATAAAATTCGTTATCCATCAAAATTTCTCTTTCCTTTTATATACGAGATGCAGCAGCTTACATACGTATGTACGTTACGAGAACAAGGAGATAAAAATATAAGTTATGTGTATTTCTTATATTTTAATTGACTTTCTAAATATATATAAAATAATAGGATAAGGTTACGTATTATATTTCGGAAGTCAATTGAAGAAAAATTGTTAAAAAGTGATCAGCTCTAAAATCTTTATGTATATAAAAGAAAGTCGTGTTAGTTACACTATTTATAACTAAAGAACGGCTGTACTGATTTGGCTGAAAATTGTAGCTTAGAACCAGGATATGGACATAGGATACTTTTTTATCCCGTTTGACTGCGTTCCCGTGTCACGTGACATAAAACGTCAAAATGAATACAAGTCAGTATAAGACGTGGTATAAAAAAACGCATCTGACATGGAATAACAAAACGCAACTGACAACTAGCAGTCTATGGTTATGTATGATTAAAAATGTTATAATAACAATTTTCTACAAAGATTTTTTTTTTAATTCCGCGCGGACAAAGTCGCGGACAAAAGCTATTTCTTATACTTTTTTGTTTCACTTCATAGTTTTACATAAAATATCATCACGATACAAAGTGGAACCTTTGAGATGATGATTGATTTATCTTAATATCAGCATCATCATCATCATCATCATCATAGTCATCATTAAGTCGCTACACGACCCCAATAAGAGGCTCGGTGCCTTCCCTTAAGTTAAGGCGACTAGCCTTCAGTCAACCACGCTGGCTTATTGCGGGTTGCTTGACTTCACACATATCTTTGAATATCTTCTACGATATATCGTAATATGGTAGTAAGTTATGATAGGAGCATGTCGCATCCAGTAGAGTTATTCGATGACCCGTTGACTTATTCACGAGGCAGCAAAGACTCACTTCCAGCTGCGGTTAGGTGTAACTTAACGAACCCTCTCTGAATATTTAATATAGTTTCATTTAATGTGAACTAGTTGCCAGCTTCATGGATGGTCCGACGTTTGTTTTGTTATTCTAAAACCTCTTTATTTTTAATTAAAATCATACAAAACTTATGCGCTAAAGGAATATTATTTGGTTCTTGAATACTTCTGTAGACGTAGACCTGTAATTAAAATAGTATAGTATA
>JAAOEG020000001.1:3238184-3249565 GCA_011763625.2 Papilio bianor
AATACCATATATTAACGCATGAGACATGATATGCAAGCCGAGTGTACTCGCGGAATATATGGATCCCTCTTAACTTACTGTTGCCCGCCACTTCGTCTGAGCAGTTTAAAATAACCTTTTTAAATAGCCTTCCTGTGTACTTCCAAGCTATGTTTTACATCTGTATCAAATATCAGCGAGACCCATTGAGCCGTTCTGGAGATACCTTCAAACATCCATCCAAACATTTGCACCTATAAAATTAGTAAGTGACAAGGTGTTCGAGCTCAAGGATAACAGGTTATTATATAATATTCAACCCTTTAATCCTATCCATTGTCCGTTAGACTACCAGTCATGGAGGTAATGTTCCTGTTAGGGAATTAATTTTAAGGTAATAAAATCAGTGTCATTAAAAAAGTATTTTAATGTAATAAACTTTACAATCCTGATAGTCACTTGAATGTATGTACTTACAATGTACATGACGATACTTACTTACAATACAATGTGTTAGAACTATTATTCAATCAGAATATATTGAAATAAGTAAATTACTTAATAATTTTACTGAATCAGTTAGTTTGCGTACAAGTGCAAAAAATATTAAAATACAAGGTAATTTTTAATGAAATATTTGTAGTTACAATTTTAAACGCATCAATATGAAATGCCTACAAACACATCCATGGAATGAAATTCTATGTTGTCCAATAAACTTAAACACTACTAGAGTTTTTGTTCTCCACTTTGTTATCGACGTCATTTTCAGCGTCTTCTGCGTCGGCGCGAGTCACCATTGTACCCGTTCTCTGCAATAATAAAACATTTTGGTCAAATTAGTGAATCTCAACTTGCTAATTTAGATTAACAGACATAGTAGGGTCAAATAAGCAATTGTAACATACAATAATAAACTTAGTTACACCCAAGTTAATGTTATCAGTGGATTTTGGGTAAATATGTGATATGTAAGAGTGTGAGTTCGGATTGGTTTCAGCATAACAAACCTCGGTGTTTTCACCGCCGTTGGCGATTCCTCTGACGGTTATTATTGTACCCCATGGAGCCATTCACCTGCGCCTCGTTGCATCCATTCTGGTTCGTACCTAAACCGAATGGTCGTCCAGGACCCATATTTTGTTGATTATAGAAGTCCATACCATTGTTATAATTACTTTCGTTTTGATATGTGTCATTGTCATTGCCGTCGTCATGGTTTCTTTTGTTATTTTTAGAACCATAAGAGCCATATGCTGTAAAATTGGCTCCCTGTGTAAAGTAGTCATCGCCGGGCTGGGGAAGGAGGCGCGGCGGTTGACTCCCATGGGGCACACCGGCACCGCCAGAGGGCCCGTAGGAGCCCTGACCCAGGCCGCCATCGAGGCCGCCGGATCCATAGGAACCGAGGCCACCACCCTGGCCTTCCGAGTCGTCGTCACGTCCTCGGTCGCGACGGCGTCGGTCGCGACCACCTCGCGATCGCGATGCAGACGTGGCTTCATCAGAGCCTAGGCCTCCACCAGAGCCGAGACCTCCGCCAGAACCGAGGCCACCACCATAGCCGCGGTCGTCGCTGGGGCCCAGGCCGCGGCCGGAGCCCAGGCCTCCGCCGGAGCCCAGGCCCCCCTCGGAGCCCAGGCCACTGCCTGAGCCTAGGCCGCCTGAGCCGAGCCCACCTGAGCTCGGCCCATAAGAGCTCGAGCTTCCAAGGCCGCCAGAACGGCCACCTCGCTTCCTGGAATCTGACTCCAAGCTGCTTTCTCCATAGCCACTTTGCCCCTGGTTGTAGTCGTTGATGTTGTTCGAGGTATTAGGTGCGGGAGGGGGTGGAGGCGGTGGGGGAGGAGCCGCCCAGTTGGCGGAAGCCATCATGGGCGCGGCGGCGAAAGGCGGAATCATCATTCCAAATTGATCAGGTGGGAAGTATTGCGGCATAACAAATCCTTGTCCAGACATAGGAGGAGGCACACACATTTGAGGATTTAGCGCCATTAACGGCGGAATTTGATTGGACTGCTGTTGTTGGACATCATTTGTGACATTTTCATTTACAGATCTATTACTTCCTCTAGTGTTTAAATTGTCATTACGAATAGGAGTGGTGGAACGTTTGCCATTATATTTGTCATTTTGTGATAAGGGAAGCTGAGGACCGATCGGAGTGGGTAAAAGTGGCTTTGGCGTGGGCAGCAGAGCTTGAGTCGCAGGCTTCGGAACAGCGTTAGTGGCGTCCTTCAATGGACTGCACTTGCCTGAACGTGAGCGGCTACGCGAGCGCGTCCGGGAGCGGGAGCGAGATCGCGAATGGCTCCTCGAGGATCTTGACGATTTGCTTCTTGAGGAGCGCGACGAGCTGTGCCGGCGGCGGCGGCGGTCCCGCGAGCGCGAGCGGGAGCGGCTGCGGCGGCGCCGGGAGCGGGAGCGCGACCGCGAGCGACGGCCTCCTCGCCGGTACCGCCCGCCTCGGCCTCGGTGACCTAAATAAGTCAAACTTTAACTACATTTTGTATAGGTATAAATATTCCATCCAGATAGTGTTTTGCAATTTGAGTTGAAAGTTATTTTGGTGATTTAAACTTACGTCGGCCGCCGCCACCTCCGCGCTCGGCGAGTTCTTGTAACTTGGGATTAACAACTTGTTTAGCTTCCTTTAGTACTGAAATGAGGTCGCCTGCTTTGGCGGCATTTGAAGGTGTAAAAAAGGTATAGGCGGTGCCAGTTTTATTCGTTCTTCCTGTTCTTCCGATGCGGTGGACATAATCTTCTGAATTGCTTGGATAATCAAAATTAATGACAAACTTCACATCATCGACATCTGTAAGAAACGATTTTTACCTTAAGTAATACATACATGAATTAAAAACATAAATGAATTAACTAAAACATCCAAAAAGAATAAAATCATGACTGATTTACTAATAACTTACCTAAACCTCTAGCAGCAACATCCGTAGCTACAAGAATAGGAGCTTTTCCACTGCGAAAATCTGTAAAATAGTTAAACATGTAGTATAATGTCACTGAAGTAACTGCTTATTAGCTTTTCAAGGCCAATTACTGAAAACAAAAATGTATGTGCTAAATATGGTCTGTATCATTTATTACATGTTCGAAATTATATTAACTTGTACTTGCTAATATTTTATCTATAACCTTCGAATCATGTCACATTTCAAATAGAAATAAGAAACTTAATTTATAATATGTATATAAAAGTCAATGAAACAAATATATATGGTATAAAGACCTATATGCTGTGTGTTATTTCCGAAAACTTACTAATAAATATAGATCCCTTTATAATAATGGATGTTATGTTAATGGTCAATAAAACAAGTAAGAGCGAGGTGCCGACCGGGGCGGCGCGAGAGAGAACAGAGGCGCCGGCCGGGCGCTGCTGGCGCTCTGCCTGCGCTCAGGCTGCGCACCGTCGCCGCCGTCGCCGCCGACGGCGCGGTGGCGAGGGGTGGCGAGGGGCGGCGTGGGGCGGAGGACCCCAGCGCGCCGAACACGCGAGAAGCGGCTCAGACTAGCCGCGGTGACAAGTCAGAGTGCATAGGGCTTAGCCCCTTGGACTAGAGGCGGGAGCGGCCGCAGGCGAGGCTAAGCGGCGACGTGCGCGCGCGTGCCGCCGCCTCCGCCGCCCAGCCGCAGTCTCCACGGCCTGCACATGCAGACACATGTTCACCAACTGTTTACTTGTCTAAGTCCAGTCCGATACCGCTTCTCGATTTATATTTTAAATACTCATATTTTAAGCTCTTGTTTTTACTTTTATTAAAAATAAAAAAGTTATTTATATCGGCATTATTCATAAAATTATACATTCAACAAAAGATTATTAAAGCCACAGACTATCATGGACATCATACCTTGCAATACCCAATCACGCTCATGTTGCGACTTGTCTCCATGTATACACACAGCTGGCCATCTGTAAGAAATAGTATTTTAGCACTATGTTTACTGCAATATATACATTATATATATTGGTACTTAATTTTAATCTGTGAACATACCCATCTCTTTTCATTTTTCTAGTTATATCATCAACACGTCGTTTAGTTTCTATAAATATTATAGTCTTATTCTCTTTTTCGGCCATGATCTCTTTTAAAAGTGTACTTAGTTTAGTTTCTTTTTCATATTCCATACAGACATCGATTATTTGCAAAATGTTATGATTAGCGGCCAATTGCAAGGAGCCTACATTGATCTGTAGATAATCTTTAAGGAATTCGGAAGCAAGGCTTTGAACCTCCCTAGGCCATGTAGCTGACCACATAAGGGTTTGACGATCTGGCCTAATCTGTTCTATAATTTTTCTAATTTGTGGCTCAAAACCCATGTCCAACATTCTATCAGCCTCATCCAAGACTAAATAAGTGCACCTTTTCAAATTGGTTCTTCCACTTTCTAAGAAATCTAAAAGACGTCCAGGTGTTGCAATGACAATTTCCACACCGGCATCCAGGTCTCTTGCCTGTGGTCCTTTAGGAGCCCCACCAAATAAACAAGTGTTATGTATTTTAGAAGTGTTTGCGAATTTATCACACACTTCTTGTATCTGTTGAGCCAATTCTCTAGTTGGTGCTAAAACTAATGCCATAGGTCCATCGCCTCTGCTAGACTTTGGTTGATTATTTATGTGAACAATGGCAGGCAAAATGTAAGAAAGTGTTTTACCAGATCCAGTTGAAGCAATACCAACCATATCGTGTCCACTAAGTGCAATAGGCCATCCTTGAGCTTGGATGGGCGTAGGTTTATTAAATCCCATTTTATCAATTTCATCCATAACATAATCAGGAAAACCGGCCTCATCAAAAGTCAAAGTCGGTTTCGGAATATTACGACCCTTAAGCGTGATCTCATTGTCACTTCTCCAAGATTCCACCTCTGAATCGGATCTGTTTTCAACATCTTTGTGAGGAATATAAAAATCTTTTTTGAAAGGTTTCAATCGGCTTAAATCCCATTTGGGCTTGCGAAGATTCGCGCCGGGATTGCTGCGACGTCCGCCGCCGAATGCACCACCACCGCCACCGCCACCCGATCCTAAACCATAACGTGGACTACGACTACGACTTCTACTCCTGCTTCTGCTTCGGCTACGACGTCTGTCGCGGCTACGATCTCTGGAAAATAACATTAATCGTACAATTTGCATAATAAAAGATATAAAATATTGAGAAATGTGGACATGTAATTACGCTTGCTAATTACACTTACCTTCCTCGACCCATAATAAGTACACTTATTGATAGATGCTTAAAGTGAAAATCACAATAGGCTTATGCCTAGTTTATACTTGATAATGGCAATTGATTAAAATTGCTAATAGATTTAACACATTTACAAAATGCTTTCAATGAAAGACACGCCAAAGCAAAAACAAAATGGCGCTCGCTGCCGCTTCTCACTTCCGTTGGCTTTCATCAAGCTTCCATTAGCAAGATCGTTCGCATTTCGCACGCAAGCCAAAATTGCGGATAACCTGCGGCATTTTATCGTTCAGAAATATTAAAATACATACTGATAAAATTTTAACTCTTTAATTTATGACCTTTTAAAAGTTTTATAATCAATTTCTACTTCATAATAATATTAAAGGTTTAATAATTGTATAAAATGTATTTATAAATTGTTTATCTTTAAAAACTTCTTTACAAATAATTAATTCAAATAATTTGTTGTCTTATTAATATATTTTTAATTTTTTTATAACAGAAACGATTAATTTATGTCCACATATTGTAAAGTTACAGGAAATATTAAATTTGTTTAAATTCTAAATTCATGTTTTAAGAAATTGGAACGTAACGGAATCCATTTTCTGCGTTGTTGTGACATTTTGATTTTTGCTATTCTGTTGTGAAAAACGATGAATGTAATGCTCTTCAACCTTGACTAGTTTGAAATAAGTGATGATTAAACAGTACACATCGTCGAAATATGATAAACAATATAAAAAACTTAAAAGGATTGTAAACTTGTTCACTATGGGTTGAAATAATAGTTGTCGGCAGCTATAATTCTACGTTGAATTTATAACTGGTATTTTATGTTACATGTGATAGAGTACTGAGTAGAATACTTTAGCAACATGGAATTAGACGTATCGCCTTTGAATCAGGCTGAGAACAGTATGGATTATTCTGATAATTCATCTGAAAGTAAATATTTGACTTGCAATAATAACGAACAATTTTCTGTCATTCGAATACCACAAGATGGTGAGAAATCCAGTAAACATTCCTCAAGAAAACAATCAAAAAGGAGAAAAAAGAGCTCAAATCATTCGCGACCCCTACCCAGGATAATAGTTAAACCTCTGCCTCCGCCTCCACCGCCAGAAAGTCGCGAGTGGACAGCGGCGACATCCTACACTGACACAAATACTAATTCTAATAGACCGTCTACTATGCGCGAGGTTTTAGCTAGCATACCTGGCTTTTGTATTAAGCCAAGGAAAAGAAGTGGAAAGAAGCTGTCAACCGCTGCACAATTACAGCAAACTAGAGAAGGCTGTATTGACTTAGAAACACCTGATTCCATATTAGTTAACACAAATATAAGAGCATTACTAAATAAGCACACATTCTCTCTTTTGCCACCATTATACCAATATAAGCTAGGTCAATTGCTGCCTGCTGTAGATAGGCCAAGTGCTTCTGGAAGATTAAGTTCATCTAGTTTAAATAATGAGTTCTTTGCAAGAGCTTGTTTGGAATGGCAAGACTGCCTATCGGGTGGAGAGTTTACACCTGAAAATCAACAGAAAATTAAAACTGAAGCTGAAAAAGAGAAAAGCAAAATTGATCCATGGAAATTAAAACATTTTGAACCGTTTTGGGGAGAAAAATCGCGAAAAGAAAAATCTTCAATAAATCTCAATTCAGAAAGACCATCTTTGAAAACAACCATAAAACTTCGCCCTACAGCTTCAATAACTAGTAGCAGTACTGTGCCAAAAATTAAGAAAAGCAAATCATCAAGTACAAGTAAAAAGCTGAGATCTGTAGGTGCAGTTACAAGATCATCTGCAAAAGTGGATGATACAGTCGAAGAATCGGTTATTGGGTCAAAATCTACAGTACCCGTACCAGATCTACTCCCTCTCAAACATTTGAAACATAATAACCAAGGTTATGTTGACTGCCAATTAGATTTTACTTTCTCAGATTCTTCCTCTGCACCAAGAATAGAAGATTCAACACCTGTGGATCCTTTATTGCTGCCTGAAGAAACTGAACGCAATGAACTAAAGCAAGAATTGGACATAAGTGTAGTTACAATAGAGGAATCAAGCATTTCTAAGGATTGTGAAGAAGATAAAGCAACAGATTCAGATACTATCTATCCTGAACCCACCAAGAGATTAAGTAGTGACAATGGTGATTATAGGTTCACTAAAAGAATTAGGTATGAAGATGATTATGCTACTGATAATTCTAATTTCCTGACACGGGCAGCAGAAAGGCCAAGTAGCAACTGCTCAGACAGTGAAACAATTTATACAAACGAACCAATATGTCAAAGTGAGGAGATTAACCTCTTTCCTGGCCATGACAATGCCGACACTAACAGTGAAGATAGTAAGGCTACAACTTCTGCATATGAATATGATGAGAGAAGTATATCATCTATGTCCAGTTTGAAAATAGGAAGTCATGTAAATAATATTTCAATTATAAATGAGTCTAACCAAAATGAAAATGAATGTGAAAGTACAATAGAAGATTTAGAACACACATCTGCTAGTCAAAACATAAACAAAGATAATGATAAAGATGAAAATGCCACCTACCAGGAAATTGTTAAAGAAGAATTTAATATACAACAGGAATCTCCAAGCAACAATCTGCCTGTTGACAGTATTGAAGAGCCTCAACAAAATATAGAATCTGTTAATGATATGGAATGTCAGAGTGCAGAGACTAGCACTGATGAACATTTAAAAAATAAAGTAAACAATGAAATTAAAAATGAAGGTAAAAATAGACCTGATGAGAATATAACTTCGAATTACTATGATGAGCACTTCAAAGATGCGGAATCATTTATAATGGAGACAGGAGGCCTCTCCATTTTAACTCCACGTAAGTTAAACAATTTTTCTTTAATTTCCTTTACTCATATTCACAAAACAATTTTTTTTGTACAAAAGAGATTTTGCAGAGTGAGTTGGCAATTCTTAATGTTATAAACTTTAATAAAGTGTATGTAGTTAAGTAAAATGCTAATGTTGGTTATGCCCACAACTTACTTCACACATAATTAAAAAAAACTCAAGTATTTAAGCTATGTGTTTTTCCAGACTATGTCATACATCTGGGCCAAATTTGACATAGATTTTTTAGTCATTTTCGAAATATGAAGTAAGAAACATTCATCCATCAATACAAACTTTCGCATTTATGATTTTACTATAATAAGTATTAATTGGTTAAGGTGTAAATTACACAATATATTTAATCCTAGATATTCTTGAAGGCTAGAACTATTGGTATGAATTATAATTTATCTAAAGTATATTATGATCTCATGAGTTTTCACAAATTTGTAACAGGGTTCAAATCTCTAAGTTAGCATAACTTTGAAATCTCATAAGATGGGTGCAAAACCACTTAAATATATATGAATAACTAAAAATCAATATGTATAGGTTTGTGATTAAAGTGTTTATGGGCTACAAGAAACAACATCATAACTTATGCCTGTAACCCGGAAAGGTAGGCAAAAACCACAGATTTCCTTTTGGTGCGGACATGTCACAAATCAAAATCATGCAAATAGTTATGTATATTATGTAAACCATTATATACCCAGCTCCAATTCTTCCTATATTATAAAAAAACATAGTTTTAATTTCGAAATAGTTAATATCCTTGCACTCATATCACTGGTATATTCTAAATTCAAATTTTAAGTAGTTCCAATAGATAAAAATCTTATGTTTACCATCGATATCAAAATACACTACATTAAGAATGAGATTTAACATTTGTACTGTCATGTTCTATGTAATTATAAAATATTTTTAAGAGGAAACTTCCCTAAATGCTTATTTTTGAATACAGTTTTTTTTTACAGAAAATGAGGAAAACAAATATACTCCACATCCTAATTTAATGGAATTGTCATCCTATATGAATGAAACAAGTAAGCCAACATTAATAATTTGTACAGAAATATTTTAACATGTGTGGGTAGTTCAGAATAAATATGATATTTCTATAACAAACATTGTGCTTGAGTATTCAAATATATTTGGGTGATTTACAGATGTAACAGCTGTCGTAACAATGCCAATGAGTCAAAATCCGTCAATACCAATGATGGAAGTGACAAATTCTACAGTGAGTACATTCTTTATTTATGACTGAACCCAATAATAGATCTCAGACCATTTTGCTTACCAAAAGTTCTTAAGAAAATTAGATAAAACCATTCTCTTCAATATTCGCAGTCGAAAATTCTGACGTATTGTTTAATTGGTGATCAATAAATTTTGTGGTCTTATTTTGTATTCATTTTGGTCCCATATGATTAAGAATTTCCATAATATTTACAATGCATAATTCAACAGATGGTATCATACCCTGATGACAACATGCAGGATCCTGCAAAACCAAAAAACTCGGCTGTGTCATGGAAAAATGAAAATGATTGGACCAATAATGAAAATATTATGTCACTGCATAATTTTTCTTGTGTTAATAATGAAAATTCAAAATATGTTAGCGAAGATTCAAAAGCGAGTATGGAAGATATGAATATGAATGATGAAAATTCTATGTACAAAGAAGAAAGAGATGCAAATTTTAACATGGAGTCGTCAAACTCATCAGAAAGTTGTCACTCCATGAAGGATTTGAAGCAAGAAACTGAGCCTGCCAATAGCATCGTTTCCAGTTCGACTGTATGTAATCCAACCATTAATTCTACAACCGTTACGCAAAGTGTCAGAAGTACTGGAAAAAAATCTAAATCAGGGAAGGACTCAAACAGGTATGTATATGTGGAAAATTAGCCTAACTTAGCTTTTTTTATAGATAAGTTTCAGTAACCTTAAATCTATATTTTTTTTAATTGTAGTCTAAGTTGTGCCTTTTTTGTTACCGGGTGTAGTTATAATTTTTTTTATGTTAATTATAAGTAAATCTGCAGTTTTATTATTACAGAAGCCGTAGTTCTAATAAGGTGCCACCGGGTGCGGTGAACTTGGAGCGCAGCTACCAGATCTGCCAAGCGGTGATACAGAACAGCCCCAACCGGGACGCGCTGCGCGGTCAGCTGCGGCCGCCGCCCGCGCTGCTCAGCCGGCAGCCGCGCGCGCCGCGCCCCCCGCCCCCACCCCCGCCCCCGCCGCCCCCGCCCCCGCCTGTCATGCTGCGACAGCTGCCGCCTCCTGTTGTACCACATACTGAGGTATATTCGTTTTAAATAGGTCATTAATTTATGTGCAGTTATTACTCAAATTAATCAAAATTATCATTATTGCATGTTTTTTTATGTGCTAAATTTATGCGTATCAATCTCTGATTTTTTCAATTCAAATTGAAATATTAAACAATGGTATATATTTTTATTTAACAAGGTAGCAAACAATAGGCCGCTTGATATCGCCGAAATAGCGAGCCACCGCTGTCCATAGACATCTGCAATTGCAAATTTCCTTACTTTTAATCGCACACTCACTACTGTGCGTTTCTGTTGATTAAAGGTCGCTTCCCTTTCTTTGCGCCCTTTCTTCCGTTAAATTTATTTCCCCGTCCATTCCACATAAGAAAATGGTGGGAAGGAAAATGGTCTAAAATTAGGTCTCCGGCATGCACACTCATCAGACGAAACACGGAATTACTTCCACTTCAAGTCTTCTGTCTTTTTCTGTGTGATGGTGGTATTGCAGTGGGCGAGCCGACCCATTCATGCAATAGATATTGTTATTACTAGCATTTACCACTGTTAAATATCTACATATCCATTTTTCACCTCTCATATAGGTTGTTGCCAATAAGCAAAATATTCTTGCGTATTGGTAACAAATGGCACTGTTTCAGGTGAATGAAAATCGCTCAAATAACATGGGGCAATATATCCTAGTACAAAGAACCCCTAATGTGATACCTAGAGCGTCAAGTGCGCCGCCGTCAAATCTAAACACAAATGTTGTAAGTTTCCTTACCTTTTACTGCAACTGTTGACTCTCGACTCTGAAAGTTAATGGTTTAATAAGCTGTCCCCTAGTCTAGAATTGTCACACTAAATTTATAGTAGCGGTGTGCTTGGTGACCATAAAATGAATTTGAGTGTGAGTCACAACAAAATAAAAACGGCTAACTCACGTATATTTAATCCGGTGTCGGCACCGACTAGTTTCGAGCCCATCGGGG
>JAAOEG020000001.1:3249665-3278718 GCA_011763625.2 Papilio bianor
GAGCCCCCGATGGGCTCGAAACTAGTCGGTGCCGACACCGGATTAAATATACGTGAGTTAGCCGTTTATATTTTGTTGTAATAATGTCTCACGAAAGTTTAAACAGTTTAATTGAGTGTGAGTCGTTCAAGTATTATGTAACCACTATTTCTTTGCTTTGCTTATTTTTGATGACATGATGACAAAGTCAACCACCATATACTCTGTACTTGAAAACAAAGCCTTTTGGGTATTCCCGGTTGGGTTAGGTTATTCTTTGGCTGATGAACAAATGAAAAGAAATAATTATATATGCAATAAGACTTAGGTACATAAGCATTGGAGGAGGGGTAAGGGCTTTGCTTAGTTTTTATGGCATGGACGGGGAGGGGGTCAAAAATTGTAAAATATCTGCTTGCATAACACTTGGACGCTTCGGTGACAGTTAAAAAGTAACCTCTTTAATAAGAAAAATAACTGAAGTGTATTTGTTATAGAATGTCGCCAGATGTCGAAGTGTGGGCGCTGACGACGCCTGCGTGTGCAACTTGCGAGCCATGATACTGTGCAAGAAGTGTGGAGCTTTCTGCCACGATGACTGCATCGGCTCTGCTGAGCTCTGCCTCACATGTCTCATACGCTGACCCACACACAAAGCTCGGACTGACTATTCTACTCCACTCTATGAATTATCTTCTCTCTAATGGAAGACTGCTTCATGCTGTTAAGTGTTTACTGTGCAGTGTATCAATAATCACGTTGTATGTGAATGTGAACAGTGTTACAATTGCAAATGTATGGATGGATCACAACATTTTTGGAAGAACGGATCATGAAGTAAGAATGGTGGTGCTATCTGTTTCCATGTAATTTTATAAGTACTTCTGTCTTAATTTTTTAATTACCTGCTCAAAATGGTCTTGGACGATGATTCTACTAAAACTTCTTAATAAAGCTTATTTAAATAGCAACAATGTATATAGTAGTATGTAAAGAAAAAACGGTAATTTCAATAAAAAATATTGCACAACACAATGGTTACTCGTGTTGTGAATATATAACGAACGCTAAGTCAACTATAGATTATATATTTACACAGAATAATCACTTTTGTCTTATTAACAGTACACAATATATTCGTTTCGCATTACAAATACATATAAAAAGGAAAATATTAATGTTATGCAATATATAAACGTCTAATTCAGAAAAATATATAAATAACATTAAATACATTGCACAAGTTGCCTATTTTCATAACCGTTATCTGTATGACAGTTTCATTTAGTTATATAACAGTGTTGTTTGTAACGGGGTGTTTGTCAGTGTAAAATTTCCAATTATTCATGTTTTAAATTAAGACTAGAGTGTTGTTAAGAGTACATAGAAGGTTAGCGTAAGCTAATTATTGCCATTATATTTTTATCACAACACAATCATTTATAATTTATAAGTAATCTTAAGCTTTCTTTGGATATGCTAATTAGGTATTGGGAGTCAGGTATTTGTAGTTGGAATTTAACTTGCACTGATTTCCCATCTATCGGTATGTTCATAGTTTAGGGTGTGTACAGATATTTATTGAAACGAAAGGCTGAAGGATAAAACATCGGATGGATTTGTAACATTACTGTGGTTTCCATAAGTGAACTGTAGTTTCTTAATTGTTATTTTAAGTTTTTATTATGTCGTGTACGATAATACGACATTAATTTTTAAATACATAATGTATCATTTTCTATTGTATTTTGCTACTGATTTTAAATATCCCTCACCTTAAATTACAATTTTTGACAGAAATAATTATATTACAATTGTTAAATCTCCTTTTTGATCTCTATATACATTTCATTAATATTTAAAACTCTAAGAATGTTTATCTACTCAAGAAATTCGATTATATACCTCTAGGATGTTGTATCCTTTACAAATATCTTGGCGGCCTATGGTTATCTTTTCGACTCTCTTTAAGAGCCTCCAAGATATGTGAAAACTATAATAAAAGCTTTGATTTTCACATATATCGAAATATTTTGGAAATAAAATTCAATCTTCTGTAGAGATTAATTTTTTCGCAGTTTTGTTAATCTTTTTAAATAATGGCAAACATTGACTTGAGTTTGAATCCCAGTAATGTTTCACAAATTAAAGTTGTTTTTTTCAGTTTTATTATATATTTGATAGCTTCAACTATATAGACCTGGGTCATATATTAAATTTAATGCGCGTACCCGTATGATAAAACAATATTATGTCGTAAGTTTATTACGCCAAATGGATCGCCATACAAAAAAGAAGCCGATATACTATGTGTCACAATGTGGGAAGGCTGTCGTTTTACTAATACACAAACATTGAGGTGCACTTTACAGTACAAACTCTCATACTTAAACAGTAAATACTGTGTTTTTATTCATTTCTATGTGTCAAAGTCAAGAAAAAATATACACCAATAATTGGTTAATTTTTATCACGGGCACAAACCGGCTTCACTTTGATGCCCTCCATTTATCTTGATGTGAATAACATCTTTGACTTATGATTTATATCTGAAACTCCTATAAAATTATTATATGTGTGGTATAAATAAATGTCAATGTTTGTCTTTGCCCCATATTTTCTTTGCTTTAATTTTTTTTCTTCTGGAGCAACTGGAATTAGATTTTTTTTTATGAGTATTATTGACAATTTTAACGTTATTTATTGGTAATTAGTTATTTTAGACATGTAAACATTTTTTCTGTAATAAATTATGTTCTGAATCAAATATTGTTTTCTTATGTAGATAATTATATATGTACGATATACATAAGTGACATGTTATCTCTATTTTACAGTTAGTAAACTTTGAGATGGTCAAGAGACAAAGTCGCGACGGACGGACCTGAGGAAACCATGCAGAGAAATAGAAACATTCTTTTTGGCAAAAAATAATGTCATTATTTAACCAAGATGCGTAAAAAGGGGATGAATCAGATATGATGGCTGATGGCGATGTATAAAAGAATGTACTGACCCATCGTAGAGAAAAGTGCAAGCTGAAGATGTTATAAACTATCCAACAAAAAGTGGATACTGTGTTTTGGGATGTCTAGAGTAGACTAATAAGGCCGACGATTATAAAGATCCACGTCTCATTAAAATAATAATATATTTATAATAGATCTTAATATATATCTTCCAATAAATAAATTAGCTTAACCTGCCAAGCATTGGATGACGCCCTAGCGGCGAATTCTTATATGAATAAATTTTTTTTGAGGCTTTACGCATTATTATATAATTTTGTTTCTGACGGTACTAAAATCTGTTATCATATACATATTATAATCTGTATTTTAAAGACAATTAATCCCACCGGTATCATACATTTATCTTTTTTTTTTTTGGGAATACATTTATCAAGGACTAGCCGTCACTGCGCAACTTCCGCATTTCATTCATTGATTCGGTCCTATGGATTTCATAAATTAAATTTAAAATTCCTCAATATATATAACAACTTTATCACTGTTCTAATATTTTTTTCTTAATTTTAGTTACATAGAAAAACATTAATATATTGCTTCCATTCCATAATTTCAATTGCAAATATCAAAATTCAACAGCTCAAATGACAACTAAGGCCTTAGTAGACGTGAGCGTTACTTCTATTCGCTAGTTACAATAACCTGTGACGGGATGTGTAACTGAATAACTAGTTTTGAGTGAAATTAAAAGTAGTGATTTTTGTAAGTCGTTGAAGGGGGGACCAGCGGGATCTAGTATTTTAGTACATCTAAGAGCGTTAGATTGGAATTGTCACAGCAAATTTCAATTTTATTTTTAGGTTTTTTAGGTGTTTATTAGCGACGAAAAGTTTCTTTTTGCTATTCGAAGAATTAAGACGGCGAATAGGAATTTGATATAAGAATATCTAAAGGCTTACATTTTATAATTAAAACTGCAGGCAATAACAATTCCTTATTATGAAGAGTCGCAGATAAGCGGTTTATTGCCGTCAATCTGATAATTATGTTTGTGCCTTAATATTAAACAAGAAAGCAATTTCACATTTCTTAAGATAGAAACAGTGGAGTCAAAGGAACAGCTGCGCCGTGGGTGCCATAAATGATTACAAGTCTATGGCATCAATAATTGCAATGGCTTGAATGTGCAATAACTGCTAACTTAAAAACATCTGGTCCGACAAACCAACACAGTTGTTGTTAAATAATTTTATATGTGATATAGTGAAATAATATGTAAACATAAGTGTACAGCCAAAGTGTGTGTGTGTATCGTACGTGTAATGTAATGTGTATTGTCCAGTGTATCGCCAGTCTTCCGATTATATTATATGTTATGTTTACTAAAATTATACATATAATTACACAGTAAATACTAATCATAAATAGATACATTTAAATATTTAATGCAGTCAGTCCTAAGCCTGAATTAAGTATGAAGGGAAGGTAATTGATTGATTTAACTCTATAGCTTCAAACACAAAACAGTGATATAATTTAGTTACGTTTCGTGTGCAACTATAGTTGGTGGATTTATGCACGGTAGCGGAATGGAAATAGCTAGTTACAAAAATAACTAGTTATGTTGCTGTTATGTAAACTAGTTTTAAAACACGTGATTTCGAACAAGAAACTAGTTTCGTTACGTTTCTCAAAAATGACGTAACGACCCACGTCTAGGCCTTAGCTATTGAATGAATACTGGCGTCACCGTGACTACCATCGCTACCATTCTTTGTTGCTATTGGTTTGCAATTTTTGTCTCGTTTCTACATAATTTCAGAGGAAACGCACCGGGACTCTCTGCACTGGGCTTTTGCACGTCCTAGAGGACAACTCCCCTTGTACTCTCGCTAAGTGCGGCAACTCAGGGCCACACCTAGTTGCCGACTTCCCGGGATCGTTTGGGTAGACGATCGGGGCCCCCACCCTAATCACTTACGATCCCGAAGGTCCCTTTTCCCACCGCAGTGACGGAAGTACAGTGCGAGTACTTTTGTGCCCGGAACTAAAGGGCCGGCAGGCCGACGCGTCTAGAAGATACGCCTGGCCTATTACCTCTTCGAGCAGGATTAACTCGCTCGTGCTCCCGCTCAGCGATCTCCTTTTGAGATAACACGGTCTCACAGAACGTTTTGAGCGCCGTCCACTGCGATTTTCCTGCCAGTGCAGCTCCTACCACTGCCGGCAGTGTGAGGTCTTGCCCCAGCTTTTGGACCAGGACTCGTCGTTCCGCCTCCCATGCAGGGCACTCGGCTAGCGTATGATGCGCGGAGTTCCGATCCCCACCACAGTGGTGGCTCCCTATGCTAATGACGTGAAACATACCTAGGGGATAGAATTTTTTATTACAAATAGCATTATACTGAAATATGCCATGATTGCCAAAAGTATGTGTTTATTATTTTATTATTTTTTCTTAATTATATTAAGTATAATTAAGAATTGAAGAATGTAACAAGCGCCCCATGTCTTCTTTGTTATCTTTTCAAGCTTGATTGCTTAGACATAGATAATTGTTAATATTGTAACACAAAAAAGAGAAAAACAGTGTTTTAAGCGCCAACACTTTTGACTGTACGGTCTCAAGTCTTGGTATTTCAAAACAAAAAAAATTGTCTTTGGCTTTTAAATTGTCTTTGATAATCACGCGATTAACTGTCAAAAAAACTTTTTTAAACCAATTATAAAATTTAAGGATCGAAATTTTATCCAATAGTATCGCGGTTTTTGGAAACAACCCATAAAAACTAACGAATCAATGAAAGTCTGCGTCACGGATCAAAATTATTATGTCTTGTATCCAAAAAGTCTAGAAGATTGTTGTAGGAACCGGGAAAGGAAAAGAAACTGTTTTCATTTCAGTATCTTGTAATAGGTTATGCTGAGTGGTGTTGTGATTGTGACAATGGTGTATTAGTGAAATGATTCTATAGGCGTGTGGAGGGATATTTATTAAGCTTTATATAATAAAAAGAATAGTTAAAATGTCGACAGTTCTTTTAGCCGTGGTTGCCGTTATTTTGTGCATTCTTTTCCGAATATTAAACGTCAATAGCCAGCCTTATAAACCTGTGATTTACGGAAGAGATAGGAATTTTATTGAAAATATTTTATTTATTGCTCCCTTCTTGAATGAACCGTAAGTAGCAGATTAAATTCAAGTCATAATTATGTTAAAATTACTTATTTGATATTGGGCTTATAAGTATTCCTGAAGATACTTGATGAGTAATTATCCGTGCTCGATGAGATCATTCCTTTTATAACTTTATTTGATAATTTAACTGTTCTTCTATTAATTTTCTTATTTCTCTATTAATTTAATCCTAAAAGTATATCAAATTTAGTATTTCTCTGGACTTTAAAGAAACTTCGTTTCTATGGTAACATTAATATAAATATACCATGCAGTTATACCATGCATTAATGTGATTAAATTTATTTGATTCAAAACAAGCATTCTCAACAACCATATTAGATATAGAATTTATTTAATTATTTTTTTTGGTACAATTTAATGGATGCATGCATGCATTTTATTATATGGTGCTGAATATTTTTATGTTTGTGACACAGTAAGTTAGATAGTGCTATGGAGTTTTTGATTACTACTAACTCTTATTAACCAACCTATTATTTACCCAAAATTGCAATTTAATTACCACTGCTTTTCCTTGATACCATTAAGCCTTTAAACTGGCCCTTTGTATTCGGTGAATTAGTAGAAAGCACTTTAGCAATGTTTTGAGACAATTTCAAATATAAATCTATTTATTTATTTAAGTTAATATTTACATTTGGTATTGTTAGTAATTTGTTTTTTTTTATATTACAAGATGGCAAACAAGCAAGCAGCCACCTGTAATCTCTGAAATAGCGAAATGATTTCTGCCCATAGGCATCCGCCGTTGCTGATGCATTGCCTACCTTTTAATCAACGGTGGAGGAGATGTTCTCTCCTCTGTGAAATCCACTTCCCCTTCTTATCAATCGTAAAGAAAGAATGGTTCAACAGATCTCAATGAAATTTGGCACAGATATAGACCACAGTATGGAAAAACACGTAGGCTACTTAATTTTTTTTTGTGAGGATGGAGTTGTGGGTAAAAACTATTTAAAATAATAATGTTAATTTCTTTCTATGCAGTTACACACCAACAAGATTGTGGGGCTTCAGTGGTCATGTTCAGACAATACTTCACAGTCTGATTGGCAGAGTACGGTGTCCCTGGCCAATTGGTGGCAGGATATCACTGGTTCTCCCTGACAAGTCCACACTCACCTATGATCTATATGAACCAGTGGGATCTGAACGAGAAGGTAAGCTCGAAAAAAATATGTCAAGTTAGTAATACTTACACTTTTTAAAAATGTTTCTTTGTTGTACTTAATAACCTAATATAAGTATGGCATATGGTTGAGATTGAACCCTGGACCTGTAGATTAGATGTTCTATACTTATTCATAGTATGTACTTCTGTTTAATATACATTTTGGCACAATATGGCAAATTCATTACAATTAGTACTTATCTTATCAAAAGGGCATTAAAAGTTATCACTATGCAAATTTAAAGATTTGTCTTCTAGAAAACTGTTCCTTATTAACACGTAATTTAAAAATTTGCAATTAACATATTTTTTGAATTCTAAATTATATCCCATAAGAATTCATTTTTAGGTTTAATTCAAATTATTTAAATGTTAATATTTAAATCACTTTATCAAAATATTTATTAAGTTGCATATTGTCAAAGCTAATTTTATAATTACAATAATGACAAATGTACTGTAAAGATTAATTAGTGTTATAAATTAGCATGAAAACAATGTCACAACAATGCAAATTCTATAATAATTTGTTACACAGCAAGGTCGCGGAATAATTTCAATTTAAATTTAAGAATAGGTATGATTAATGAATTGATGAGTAATGCTATGTATTGGTATTGGCTAGATGATGTCAGAGCATCGAACTGCCGCTATATTCTTTTGATTTTAGTTACTTAATATAATCTTAACAATTAAAATGCGAAAGTTTGGATATTTTATACAAGTTAGCTTCGGAATGGTAATCTGGATTTCGGCATAGATGAACGCTTTCTAGAAAGATACAGGGATTATTTAACAAGTTTTTTTTTAATCAGCGTGGGCGGCAGCTGTAAATGCATCATAAATGATATCATATTCGTATGTAAAATGTCGACATATTCGTAAGCAACTACATTTTTTCAGATTTTGGGATTGTGTGAATTTATTGTTTAGATGACGTCACGGTGGCGATATGTCCCGGCATCGGCAACACGTCTGAGAGCGTGTACATCCGTACCTACGTGCACTACTCGCAATGCCACGGCTACCGCTGCGCCGTGCTCAACCACATCGGCGCTCTGGCCAGCGTGCCCGTGACCGGAGCTCGCATATTTTCTTACGGTGACTCATTATTTATATAAAGTTAATACCGGCTCGCGGTTAGCTAACACATTTGCATAGGTGGGCCTAATTCAAATGGTTTCTTTATTTGTGCACATATGTGTGATATGCCGATACCTATATTTGTGTTGTGCAAAGTCAGTGTGAATTGCGATCCGCAATATACTTTGGATGGCACAGTACAGACGTGTACATCTGTACGGCACTATACAAGTCTGTACAGTACTAAATCGTCCCGCCCCAACGACCTTGATTTTAAAAGCAATACGATATATCGCTGATTCAACACAATGATGCTATTAAATATTATGTTTCACTTTTCTAGATCTCTGACAACGAGATTTATGTAATCCGATAAAATATTACCTATATTACAATCACACTTGAATCACACGTCACGCGTTATGTCGTGCTATCTTTGTCTAATTTACGTACGTAACATACATTGAATGTTATGTCTCGTATTGAATTCATTTACTTATTTTGAGCGTCCTGGCTGCAATATTTCAGAAGATTTATTTTTTTATGCAGTGAGTGCACTGCGACATAATATTACCAGAAATTATTAATAACAGATAAGTTATAATAGTATGGGGAATGTTATTGTGGATTAGGAAAATCTCTTTAACATTTTATGTAATATTTTGTGTTAATCAAGGTCGCTGACTGTCTCTCATTTGTCTTCGCCCAATCAATGTCAAGGCGTTCCACACGACGTTCACTTAATTTATGTATTTGTTGCGCAACACTTTATTTAAATTTTGACTGTTATAGTCAAATATTTAATGCAAATAGAAAACATGATTTATATTTTCAATAACAATTTATATTGTTACCAATAAAAGATGTCTTATACAGAATCTTGTATTGAATTTTGAGTAAATTTTATATCTCTACATTAAAAAGACATTATTATTGTCATACTTTACCATCAAAGCCACATGTATTATGTACATATGTCTATGAAAAACTGAGGTAACAAAATGTCAGAGATATCTCAAGACATGAGTAAGCAAAGAAACTGTGGATTTTTATATTAACAAGCAGTAATGTGAATCCAATTTTCAGGTCACACAGACGACTTTGGTTATATGGTTGATAATTTAATGGAACGATATCCGAACACCAAATTAATTCTAGTCGGATTCAGTCTAGGAGGTAATTTGATATCGAAGTATTTGGGCGAGGACAGGAAGCGACCTCCCAATATTGTGGGAGGCATCTCTATATGTCAAGGATACAATGCTATTGAGTAAGTGTGAATACTTTGTCTTATCGTACTGACTATACTGTACTGTTCTCTTACTGGATTTACTTTCGGTAAAACACAACGAAATTATCATTTTCCTCCCTCATTTTCCTAAAAAACACAGATACAACAATACATTTTATGGGCAGTGGAGTATTACGTCTAATTTGTCAAATGTATTCGATGCAAATTTGTAAAAACGTTATAGATAGCTTAGTTTCGATAAAATAAAGATATGTTTTCATTTCTTATCAAATTACTAACACATTAGCGAGGTTGAGTGATCAGATGTGATAGTAAGTGTTTCATAAACTGGGCACAAATTGTAGTTATATTGTATGTATGTATATAGCATATTCTCGATTACGTCTTTAACAATCCTAATCATTTTATTATAGGTAAAAAATGTGATATTTTTAAATGTGTACTTATGTTAATTTATACGATTACATTTAAATCTTTTAAGGACAAATCTACAACACACCGAATGAAATACGACGAAATCTTTATCAATGTTATTTCGCAATTTTTTCACAAGTTATAGTTTTATTTAGGGAACTTTTTACAATTCACGATTATGCAAAGGTACGTCGATTCTTAAATTTTTTTTCTAAATATGGCAGTGCTAGTCTGTGGTAAAAGTTCTCAAGTACATTTTTTTTCCTTGAACCCTTTCATTACATTTGACCAGTGAGACTCGTCATTGTTATTTAACATTACAATTAAATGAAATACGTTCAATTTGGTAAAATTTTCAAATAAATCGGGACTCAAGGGGTTAGTAGAAGGATTTTTATGACACTTTAAAGGATAACTTGGTGTAACATACATAGTTTAGTGTATGAGTATGTAGTGTATGGTTGTATCTGGTAGTAGATATCACGCGGCAAGAAACGTGCGACACGACTACAGCTAAACGATATTCCAATTGACAATTGCTCTACTTCTGTTATTGGTCGACTTAATCAACCAGTCCGAATCCGAATGACTCGTGACAGTGATTACTGTCATTCGGACTGACTCGTTCGTAGACAACGTTTATGTCATGTATTAAATTATGTCACTCCCTTGACCAATAAATAAAAGCTTGATGACCTATCACTCTGAATATTGAAGATAGCATATAATTAATTCCGTAGAAAAATTTACTCATATTTAATGTTAATCATATTTAAGTTATAAGTGGATAGTAAATGAAATGGTTAATAAAAATATATTTGGTCATAACAAATTCAACACTAGCTGTCATTTCCTGCGATTTCGTCCGCATGGAATTAAATAAAAAAATGTGTGTATGTGTTCTTACAGGCTATGTTTAACATCTTTCCTAAATTTGTGCTAGATCCGATTAGCCGTTCTGGAGATACCTTTTAACAAATATGTATCAAAACTTTTGCATTTATATTAGTACTAGCGGCCTGCTCCGGCTTCGCACAGGTATAAATCTAATAAATCTCGTAGGGTTCAGCCTGCGTTTGTTGCAACGTAAGCGGAAAAAATGTAATTATTTACGACATCACATTAGAAATCTCAAAAATAACAGTATTTCTCCACTATTTAATTGATGTTATTGTACATATAAACCTTCCTCTTCAATCACTATCTGTTAAAAATAACCGCATCAAAATCCGTTGCGCAGTTTTAAAGATTTAAGCAGTCAAGGGGAGGACATACAGACACAGAAAGCGACTTTGTTTTATACTATGTAGTGAAGATGTAACATTCAGCCAAAAGTATAAGTTATATAAAATATAAATAATAAATCACTACATAGTATAAAACAAATCACTTTTTCTGTCCCTATGTCTCCTTGACTTGATAGAGTGATTGAAGAGGACGGTTTATATGTACAATAACATCCATTAAATAGTGGAGAAATACTGTTATTTATGAGGTTTCTAATGTGATGTAAATAATTATATTTTTTCCGCTTACGTTGCAACAAACGCAGGCTGAACCCTACGAGATTTATTAGATTTATACCCGTGCGAAGCCGGTGCGGGCCGCTAGTAAAATATAAAATAAAGTTTACGTAGTTATTAGTATTTATTGGACATTTTTTTATTATATCTATCTGGACTATTTTTTTAATTACTACATTTATTCGAAGGGCAAATAGCCTAATTTAAAAGGTTAAGGGTGAATTCCGATCACGTGGTCGAGAGTTCCAATCTCGCCATTCGTCTATTGTAAACCATATCCTAGCACAAGAGCTTAACTTGAATGGTTACACGAAATATAAGTAAATTAACAAAGATTTGCTTATATTTTACATAAAAACAAAATTATCTTGACGTCTAGTGGACTTAATAATTGGTTGTTTGTATGCCGTACGCAGATAACCTAGAGATCAATGTTAATAAACTTATATGAAAAATATTTCTTTATATGTATTTGCATGAAGAAGTTTCATTATAAAGATCCACAGATGTGCTTTATGTATATTTTCCCATAGAAATCAATAACTGTATTAATAAATATCACACAGATGTAGAAGTTCCCAGCACATCTGAGAATATCGATTCTTATACCGCAAGGATGTTTTGTTTACCTTTCATTCGTGTTACGTCATTTTCGTGAATGTTTATATTAGAAGAACAATGCTTATTACACGAATAGATTGGTCATGGAAAAATTTATGAATAGTCGAGAATAGTTCTTTATTAGAAAAGATACGAGTATTCAATTGAGTTTCTAATAGATGTAATAATTTCAAATATTAAAAAATATTTTAAAAACAAGCTTTTTTGTATTGTTACCGAAGTTACGAAGACATACCAAATTTCAGCTCAATCGGTCCACAAGAGCCGAAGTTTCTATGGTCACCTTCCAACCTCATCATCAGACCAGCTCCATGGTACCATATTATTGTATTGTCATCGAAGTTACGTAGGTATACCAAGTTTCAGCTCAATTGGTCTATTGGTGGTTCAAATCTTCGTTGCAAGATTTGTAAACATACATTCATACAAAAGTGAAGTTAAATAAAAGCTTGTAAAAAGAGTAAAACTTAGGTTATAATTACAATTACCTTTTAGACTATATTTTCTCAGATTTTTTTTTAAATATTAGCAGATGTTTATTGATTTACTAATATTTCTTGTAACCATTCCCAATAAGCTCTAAGCTTGTGTTAGGATATGGTTTACGACAATAGTCAAATGGCGGGTTTCGAACTCCCGACCACGTGATTTGAAACCCCCCCTAACAATTTGGCTATTGGCGCGTCTAAAGAGAATGTGCTATGTGGCTAATTATATTATCCTTCCATAATATTAATGTTTCTTCCAGCACCATGGTCCATCTCCTGCAATGGCAAAATTTCCGTCGTTTCTACTTGTACATAATGACTGACAACTATCGTAACATCATCACACGACACAAGCGGATCCTGCTCAGCCCAGAGATGAAGACCAGATACTCTTTGGATGAGAACATGATAGTGTCTGCCGGTACCCTGCCGGACTTAGATGAAGCCTACTCAAGGTTTGTTATAAGAGGTTATGTTTTTACGCTTAATGTCGAATTTTATTATTGATCTGAAAATGATTTTAATCGCTTTATATGACAAAACATAGATACATTGACCTCTGAACGTTGGAAAAGGTTTTTCGATAACCGATGCGAGCCTTAGATCGGATTTTTTTTTAAATAGATTAAATTTTTAATAAAAATATAAAAATTGGGTTTCGCCGCTACCACAATAGTTTTTCTTATCCTTTTGGATTGTTTCAGCTATGTATTATTTTATTGATTAAGTTATTTAAACCTTGATGGATATATTTTACAGGCGTGTGTATGGTTTTGAATCTGTAACGGATTTATACAAATGGAGTTCCTCAGCATTCTACCTCGACAATGTAAAAACACCTATGGTGTTCATAAACGCACGAGATGACCCCATAGTGCCTGAACAGCTGTTGCCCGTTGCACGAGAATTTGTTAGTGAGTATTGACAAAATATATTTAAAAGTAGCGGTATTTGGCAACTTTAGGTAAAAATAAGACATATTTCCCTACTAAACGTGATTCGCGGATTAATAATCCGTATAGTAATATTAAAAATGCGAACGTTTAGATGGATGGATGTTTATTAGGGTTTCTAGCCTGAAACGGCTCAACGGATCTCGATGAAATTTGGCATAGATATAGAGGATAGTCTGAAAGTACATATACTTTTGATCCCGGAAATGGTAACGGTGCCCGAGGGATACATAGTTTTTTTGTTATTTACTCGATAATTTCGTAACGACTTCGCAACAATTTTGCACAGATATAGAATATAGTCTAGAATAATACATAGGATACTACATTTTGTTTTAATCACGCGCGGAGGGAGTCGCGTGCGACAGCTAGTTATGATTTAATTCTTTGTAACGTTATCTTCTAGGCTGTATTCGAACACTTTCTGAGCGTCGTTACCGCAAACAATTATTAATTTCCGTTCACCAATCGCTTGTGCAATTAACCTAAATGCTTAATTTCCCTTATGCGAATGCAACTAAGGTTATCTTTTATTAACTTTAAACTCAATGCTATGTTTGTCATATGATACATGTATATACTTTGCTTTTGTAGATAAAAATAAATAAAACCGAATCTCCGTAATCGTGGCATTTGCTTTCAGAAAATGTGTCACGGACACCGAAATTTATATTGAATATTTTGTAAATACGGTTGAACTACAAAAACGAATCAAGTTCCCGTTATCTTCATCTTCATTCAATAAACAGAAGTTTTTCGTATACTAAATTATCAAAATTGATTAAAGTAAAACGTTTTTACAGGTTCACACGATAAAGCGATGTACTTAGAGCTGGCGCACGGGGGGCACCTGGGATTCTACGAGGGCGGGCTGGTGTACGCCAACCCCGTCACGTGGCTGGACCGCGCCCTCGTCGGCCTCGTGGGGGGCCTCCTCATGGCACACGACAAGGCCCCCAAGGACGCGCCCCTCGCTGACGCCAGCGCCGACGACGACGAGCCGGACCTCATCAAGTCCGCCACCATCATCTATCGGGACCCTCTCGACAAAACTCAGAAGGTCTAATTATCCATATTCCTATTTTTTAAGAGGCCTATTCGTTATTTTTTTTAATATAACGCTACTTTTAAGCGGTGTTATTCAATCTTTTAAATGTCATGACCCTCTTATAGGTATTCTGATGGTTCGCAAAAAGTAACCCCAAAATTTTCGAATCTTTGCGAACTTCATGTAAACCATGATCCATTATTGAATACCATCGTTTTAAATTTAAATTGTAACTTAATCGGTGAATTTATGTCCCTAAAAATGGCATAGCCTTGGCGATTTATTTCTTTATAGTTGTTTGGTTCATAGCTTGTTTTGTTGTGTAGCTGAAACAGTATTTAATGTACTACAGAAATTAGGTATGTATTTGTAAAGCGATATAAATACAGAAGGTGGACTACTGACGATTTAATAACTTGTCCTAAAATGAAAAAAAAAATGTAATCACCAAAGTGGATTTTCATCTTTATAAATGCGTAGATAAAGTGTGAATGAGTACGATAAATCGCCAAGTTTAATTATTTGTGTTATTTGGTTTATATGTAGTCGTACATATATTGTTAAGTGCCTTTACAAAGATTATTTTGTAATACTTATTCTATATTTGTATCGGAATATAAATTGTTATATCACCTCGTTGACCGAGTTGAAATATTATAATTTATAAATATTATGTATAGAATTTGATGGAGTATGTTGAGATTTATTTGATACGGCCAATACTTGTTGTGTTCATAACTTTGTGATAGTATTCGGCTACACTAAAATATTCCAATATGCATTTTTATTTTACATATATATTTTAATTAGTAATTTAATAAGGTCAAAATAGAAAACGATTATTTGTGCTAGTTATGGTAACGCACATTTACGATGAAATTTTCTGCACATTATTTTTTTTATTTATAAAATGTGATATTTAATACCAAAATATTGAATATTAGGCAAAGTTTAATTAAGGTCCTTCGTATATAAGGCAACTCAAATCTTCTAACAATATTATGAGCTTTAAAGAAGAATTACCAATATTTTGTTCTTTAGTTGCCAAATCTGTCGCTCGCTAAATCCGGTAAAGCTCGTTAAAATCGTCACGAGAAAAGTCGCTACGATTTACATGACGGAGTAAATCTATAAAGTGATGTGATCAATATGCTTGTCCTGACCAAATAAAGGACTTGCTTCGACAATTCATTAGTTATGGATACTCGTTTCGAAGATTTACGTTCCCTTGTATACGAAGGGGCTTACTGGTTTTGACTGTAGTTTGAAAAAACAGAGATAATATGTATTAAGAGAGTCAAAACCCACAGTAATATTAACGATATACAAATCAGAAACAGTACAAGAATCTATAGCACAATTAGTTTTGGAGATGATATAGTATTATAATTAACATGTAAATGATAAATTTATAGAAAACTAACATTGATATGCATTCGCTTATAATTTCCTACACAATTTTATTAAATTGTCTAATTTTATTTAGTTTTAATTAATTGATGTGTCTTGTTGAATATTTAAATGCGAATATTATCATTAAACATATTCGCAGTAGACATGTGATTCATATTAAAAGAATAACACTCCATATAAGACATGATAGCAATACACTTGGAGTTTTGTTTTGAAAACCGATTCCTAGTGACTTGATATTCTCGTATTAGTCACATTGAAATTATTTAAGTACGTACCAAGTATAATAGGTTTAAAAAGCAGCTGACATAGCAACTTCAGTCATCTCACAAATATGTATGTCTAGCATTTTTATTTATTACGTTCAACTCATCATCGAAAAATTTGGTACACGATTTACACTCGAAATGTGGATCCACCAGAAGGCAATAAATTTTAAGTTAAAATTCCAATAATTGTATAAAAAGGAATCTCGAAATTTTTGTATTTGAATAGTTATCTGTGTAAATCAGTTATCAGCTTATTTATAGTAAAGGCTCTGCATTGTATTTGTCTTTATTTAATTTATAATTACTATGTTTCTTTATTTGTTTACACTGCCAAAACATTTACACTATATATTATAATTCAGAGAGAATTATATATAAACTCGATTTTTATCATGGTTTATTATTTTGAAATCTACTAATGACCCATTAATTTAAAAGTTTGGTGTGTAAAAGAGGATACTTGTGTTGAATTGCTTTTTGCTACACTTATCATATTTTGTTTACATAATCATCATGTGACAATTTTACGAACTTTTTTGTGTTACTTACAATATGGTACTTATAAAAAACGCAGACCAAATCTGATCTCACATAGCATTAGCTATAGATCACACAAATGTTATTACGTAATTGGAATGAGATGTTTTAAAATTGATTTGACTACGCAGATGTGTTTGTAACCGTGGGTTTACACTGTCGAATGAAATCTATATTTTTTTCAAAGACGATAAGTGGGACGTGAATGTTCTTATACAATCAGGGCCGTTCGCGATGTTATACTTACAAAAAAGTGTTATTTTCAACGAGACAAACTCCATCCCTCCTTACATAATAACTAACTAGGTATGAGTTTTGCAAACTACGGCATAATAGTACGTTATTAAAGTAAAAGTAAAGTAAATAAATAAATTAATTCACTTAGTACTTGTTTCCGCGTCATCGTTTAAATGCTTAGGAAACATCAAAACGACTGTCGTTTTTAAGGTGGAATGTCGCCAGATTTCCCGATAGTGGAAACCCAACGGTTGGATTTAATTTATGTGGTTTGATTACAATTATTTGATTTATTGACGTTAATTCTGGTTGTGTGTAAACAATTATGTTTTAGTTATATTTATTGTGCTTGAGTATTGTAAATCTGTGGTACTCTTTATTAGTTTTAATTATGTTCAATCATTTCTTTTTTCAATATTTCGTGCAATGTAAACTTTTATAGGTATAAAGTAGTATTGATCTTGTCTGTTTTTTTTTACAAAATTAATAATTTGTATATATGTATGTACAAAGTTTAACCCTGATTTGACTGTCTGCATTAATAATTTAATTAAAATATGTTATTAGGATTTTAATACCTGTAAAATGATAAGACACTGATATCCTGAATGTGGAATTGCAAATTCTATTTTTATTTGTTTCTATGATAAATAGAAACAATAACTCTTTCATGTATGATTGGTTATTCAGCTGATTTTTTCTGTCAAGATATGTGGCAGCCGCTGTACACTATTGTAAATGCCACCATGGATTCTCAATAGCGAAACACTTGTACAAATATATTGTGTCGTCCTTGTTTATATATATATATATTGATATATTAAGATGTTTATGTATATATAAATATATGATTTTGTACAGTGTTTCGCCCAGTAGAAACAGTGGTAATATATTATAGAAGATTGCTTGTCAAAATGGGTGTAAATTTCATGTTGAATAAATGTTGCGAAAAAATAATACAGCGTTTTGTTTACCCATTCATATTCAAATTAATTATTACAAAAGATTGATAAATAAGTATATTTCTAAATTTAATAATATAAAATTTTAAGAGACGGGTGAATTTACGCGGACTTATTATCTAAAAGATATATATCTAATCTTAAACTATTTTGTAGATGGAATATTATAATGACATCATCATCATCATGTTTGGAAACACAACTTTTTTATATCAGCAGAGAGGTAACGATTAGAATGGATTACGAGATTAAATACACAAATGGATATCTGTATTTATAAATTATTTTTTTTTAAATATGGCAACTCTGTATTTTATTTTATATCAGTTTCCTCTCTTTTTACACAAAGTTGAGCAATAACAAAAACATGAGATCAAAACAATATTTTCTTATGAAATACAATAGAGAGTCAGGTGAGTATTCTATGACATCAAAGTATTGTGACATTAATTCGAGAATCCTAAGATCCAAGTAAACCTTTATAATAATTATGGTGATAAACATTGAAAGTGCACCAAAACATTCATTTATATTTATACAATTTACATTATCATGAACGGACTATTACTATTTATGAACATTTTCAGTAAAAAATATGCAATAATATGAATTCATAAAACGTTATGAATATTCCAAATACAAATATCACAACATTTTCCTTAAAATAAAACTTAGTTCTCTTTACATGTACTTATTTATTATTATAATTACACATAAATATTTAAGTATGTATGTTTAGATGCAATACATGTGAAAAATTTACATTAAAACTAAGTTCAGTGCCAAATTTATATATAATATAGGGAGTTTTAATACTTATTCAAGAAATCATTGAATGTACTTATTTTAAACAATTTTAAAATGGCGTAAGTAATAAAATATGGCCACTGGGAGAGGTATTACAATCAGAACATTAACCCATATACATAAATCAGATCGACATTATTATAACATTGGCTACCAAGTTGCAATAAAAATATTGTTAATTAACTAAAAACATTTGTATTGACAAAATGTCATATATTTGTTAATGAATTACCTTAAAATACAAATCACTTATAAACTATTTACCAAAATTAGATTTGCAAAAGTGACGACAAAAAACAAAATCTCACATCTGCTATCAACTTTGCTTAAAATTATGGAACTCATATTTTACAGTCTTTTTACATGTCTGTTTTAAAATCTGAGTATTTCAGAATAAATTAAAGCTTTTCTTTTTACAAAATATGTATGGTATAAATAAATTAGGTAAATGCAATCAAATCGTAAGTAACTTTATCATATAGTCAGCATATGGAGGTCGGGTCGCCTTCCATAGTACAAGCTATATTGTCTAATTTATGAGCTAAGTGCATTTTATTTTCTAATCCTAGCATAATTTGTTCTCTGTATTTACTGACATAGATGTACAATTCTTTGAGAGCCGAAAGTGTATCAAACTCGTTTAGTTGTTCCACTGAGAGCTGTTGCATCGACGTGCTTAGCTCCTGGTCTGATACTTGGGGTAACTGGGACACAGCTTGGTAAAATTGGATGACCATATCTCGGTACGTGGGGAGGTCTTTTGCAAAAAGTAGTTTATTGGACGGGGAGTCTTTGCAAAGCCTGTGTTCGGTTAGTGAACATGCGTCCATAAATGTTTGAGCGATCACAGAAAGAGAGGAATCAACAGTTGCTGTTTTATTTATATCAAAAATAAAATCTGGATTTTTGATCAGGTTTACCCAGAAACGCAACGGTAAGCTGTTTGACTTCCAAGCATGTACGACTTCTGGGTTGACGATGCCGTGTGCTCTTGCGGCATCGTCAAACAGATCGAACAGCCATTTCACTGCAGGAGGCAATACTTCGTTTACCGTAAGTATTGTACCAAAAAAGTCATCAACAAATTTATGTACTGTTCCTTTTGTCGAAAGAAGTCTAGTCAGAAATATTTCTGGAATAGCTTTGTGGCTGTGCTCAGATGATTTATTTATAATGTGTTGATATTCAATTGGTTTCACTAAATGATAAAAATGAACATTTTGATCCGTTATGTCGCTATTGTAAACTCTTATATGAGAATTAGAACAATATATGCCTGTACAATTTTTACAAGGTATTTTATATGGGGTATTGAAGCTGTCATTCTGCCGCGGAATCAAAGACATGATAGCAGACTCTTTGACGCCGTAATGAGCTAAAGTATTTAATTTTCTCCAGCCATTTAACGTCTTTGTGGTAACATCCTCATCCTGAAGAGTAACGTGGCCGCCTCTACCATGCCGCCATTCTAAATCAACTTCGTGGACGGAAGGCCGCATGGAAAATGGAGTGTTTTTAAATAGAGAATCTAATATTTTTGACTTTACTTGAGATATACTATCACAATCTAAAACTTTACATTGAATTTTATCATCAAAATCATCCTGAATTACATGCAACGTTACCATTGCATAGTCGATCTGCTCTTTCAGCAGTTTTTCTTCAGATAGTGAATACCGTGCTTCGTGCGTTATGGCATCCACAACACCTTTTTCGATTTGGTGTTTAATAGCTTTGAAGAGTAGGAATAAAGAGGAGCCTGCATAATCTTTAAGATAATAATACATACACAAAGCCATCCAGTTTGTCAACATCTTCTCCACTACACTCTCTGTTCTTCGTAACATTAGTTGTGGGTGTTTGTTACAGACTGACTTTTCAATTAATCGGAGCAGCAAAGATTTAAGGATATCTGTGGCATATTCCATTTTACCCATCAAAATGATCATAAGAAGAGAAGCTACATTGACCTTGTCTCGTATGTTAAATGACTTTTGTGCCTCCAATGTGTCTATAAATGACAGAAGGAAACATTTATTATTCAGTAATTGCTCGAATTGAATCATAGCGGCATCGTAATTAGTTCGTGGAGTATTTATAAATTGTCGTTGCACATTTAATATTGGGTGGTCAGATACTCCAGGAAAAAATACTTTCATAACGTAATTGACATGATCAAGTGTTGGGATTCCGGAATGTTCCAAATCAGCTGCCAAATCAGACATATCAGTCTGCAGTTCTGCAAAAGCCAATTTACATTCAAGCCTCACGTTACTTTCTAAAGTGTCCATTTGAATTTGTATTCTCTTATATTCTCTCTCGGCTTTTGTGCTCCTTCTTCTATACATCACTAGAACAATCATAAATATAAGAACCAAAAAGAAAGTTCCGGCGGCTATGCCTGCTATAGCTTCTGGGGGAAAATTATAATTACGTAGTAATTCATAATGAAGATAACCAATGGGAAACCTTAAGTTTTTACCAACTTTTACAACAACTAATGGCAAAGTAATATCGCTTATTTGTACTCCATTCTCATCCGTGTTAGACGGTTGAATTTCGGGCGGTGTGCATAGGAGCTGTTGCATAGTCAAACTTGTGACATTACATGGTTGGGTACCAATTGTTACCACAACATCTGATTCATCACTAGCTCTTATTAAATTTTCGCCTTCTATTACTAAAGGATCGCCCTTATATGATTTTATGCGACTGGGAAATTGGTAAACATGTGGATCCTCAACAAAAACCATATAAGTCCTTGGTGGGTTAAAGTATTTCTCTAAATCATGCATAGTTTCCACATTGTCCATGACAAATCCAACCTTCATTGCTATTTGTGGAGTGCTTGTTTGTGATTTAGTTGCCAATAAAATCTCATTGTACTTTTTGTTAACAGCAGGACTGGGACACTCCATTTGATTTGAGTTAAGAACTACACAGGCGGTGAAATTTATTGGAGATATCTCATTTCCATAGTACAGTTTCATTAAGGGCTTCTGAATGGTATGCAAGTTAGTTCCATGAACTGTTATCATTCTCCCGCCAGACACAAAGCTTTTTAATGGTTTAATTTCCATGATTGTTGGGTCTGCTGTGTAATTAAATAGATCGCCATATAATGTCCTATTAGCATTATCAATAACAACTGTTAATGTTTGTATCACCCTTGGTGTATTTGCCTTTGGTGTAACACATATTAATCTGCTATTAGAACTTTGTGTTTTGTTAACAGCACATGATAAGTCATCTAAAAACGCAGAAACTGCTGATCCGATATTAAGGTGTTGTCCTCCAATTGCTAACTGGGTTCCACCAGACATAGGGCCAAGTCCTGGGTAAATCCCTTGTAGTTTTATATTTTTATAACTAAACAAAACACTTGACTCTGTATAACCAGCATCATTTTGGACAATTACTGGTGCAACAACAGAGCCATTAGATGGTCCTGTGCGACATGTTATACTGACAGATACTTCAAAGTCAACAATATCACATAATACATCTCCAATCCTAACTTTTCCGGTCACTTCTTCTACTCTTAAACCAAGGTTACTTCCTTCTATTGTAACAATTGTACCCCCCTCAATGGGTCCACTAAGTGGCTTTATCATATCTATTCTAGGTTTGGGACATTCTGTCACAGGATTTTCAAGGCAAGATTCACTGTAGGAACATGAATTACCACACCATGTACACTGATAAATAGAATTTCGTGTTATGCAAAGAGAGCAATCCGCATGTTCTCTGTGAGAACCAAGGATTTCACACTTGTACAAAGTAATATTTATTGTATCTATATAATGATTGTGGTTCCATACTACTTTTACACTCACATTATACTCACCGACATCTTCTTCATACGAGTAAGTAGTTTTGTCACAAACAATGAAGTGATTTGACTCAACTCTAGCAGGTAAAATCATGTTCGCTACTTCAATGCTTACTGAACATTGAAAACCTGTGTGGCCAGGTTGTAAATGAGGTAAATTTTCTACTTCTAATTCCAGCTCTTTAGGCACATTATTAGGCAATAATATAGGTTTTTTATACTGCCTTATTCTAGGACAATGTCCAATGCCATGATTTAGTAATTTTGTGGGGTTGTTTTCTCCACTTATGATTGTCCTTTGACACACAGAAGCATCATGAGTACATTTATTGTCATATATGCACCAATTGCATGCCCATTCACTCATTATACAGGTGTGGCAAGTAATATGTTGACCACAATCATAAAATGCAAAGTTCCGAGATACAAAATCCTTATTGGTTTCTGAAGAGTGCACTGATAGTGGGACATAAACATGATCTTGACCTTGTATAATTTTAGGTCTATGCTTTATATCGGGAGTTGGACATGCTAGGCCATTGGATGTTACTGCAGCATCAATAGGAGGGGCATTACCAAAAACACACTTATATTTTGCTCCAAAGGGAAGCTCTGGCAGTGTTCTGATCACAAGTTGCACTGTTGTTATTTCATTAATAGATATCCTCTCTGGTAATATTTGCTCAAAATCAATACACTGCTGACCTGTATACTGAGACAACCATCTTGGAGCACTCTGGGTGCCCTTTTGACACATGCTTTGCACTGTGCATCTCTTTTCCAATGAACACCAGCCACAATGTGGATCATTAGACTCGAGACATGATGAACAGTTCCCATGCTCTGCACACCTCTCAGTTGGTATTTGTACTATAGTATTTCTGGCTAACACATAGAGGGTTTTTTGATATGGTGATAATGTTGTATCTGGAAGAATCTTTTGTCCCAGCAAAATTACTTCACTTGAGTATTCTGAGGATTTCTCTGCATCAATAAGCACTTTTTTCAAAACTCCATCACTAGTACCAAGGAAAGCAACAGTGTGCAACCCAGTGACTGCCATAGTTATGGAGGAGATTAATGTGTCATTCCAACTAATTACTGACATTGTTTTAATAGGATAGAGGCCACTAATTTTAAGTCCTACTTCACAGAAATTAAGTATATTACCTGTTGAACCAACACTGGGGCATTTACCATCAGATATCATTCCTGATATGTAACCCATGTTACGAGCTTTAGTACTACCATTAAAACACATATGGACATTTTCATTAAACTTAACTTCTATTTCCTGTAAGGAAAATACACAGATAGCAGATTTATTAACAGGTTCATTACTAATACCCTTAGAAGGGCTAAATGAGGCGACAAGAATTGGATCACCAGACTCAATACCTAATTGATTTGCTAACTTTACACCGGCATTAGCTATCTTAGCATCCTGAACTAAGTTATAATTGACAATTTCAATCTTATCATTTATTGTTTCTTCCTTAACATGACACTCTAATGTAACCTCAGTATAACTGTTATAGTTGTCATCGTTAACACAAGTGCGGGCTAGACGTGACACATAACCAAGCTCTTCATTTCCAGCTAGGTGGGAATGTTTCTGAATTATTAAAAAATAAGCATAATCACTAACATTGAAACCATACACATATTGCACTAGAAAATTATCTCTGTATTTAACATCTATTTGTACCAAACTTTGTTTCGAAAATGTGAATTGCGCCAATTCAAGAGACATAAGATCGCGACTGGATATTGCGGGGACATCGTGTCGATAATCTCCATTATTTGTAAAAGTAGTACCTACGTATAAGACATTAGAACGGTCCCAGGAGTTGTATCTTTCCGGACCTATGAACGCGTAAGTCGAGGCTTCGGCGTCATTAGCCGCAACACTCACAGGAACAAAATCCGGCTCCGCAGATATATCACCCAGCTTATATTTGAGGCAGGATCCTTGCGACACTGAACCGCATGCTATCACTATTCTTGACTCTTGATCTATAACCAAAATCTTATTTACATTGTCGATCCAAGACGTCTGAATGTCAGAGGACAAGCATCCACTAGCATGGCACGTCGGATTATCTAGTTTAGGACCGGTCCGAATTATATGTATCGGTTTTAAATCTGGACTCAATTGATGCAACCAGTTCACTGAACCTACATACACTTGGCCACTAATTTTATCAATTACTAGGTGATAAAACTTAAAAGTCTCATTGTGATGAATAGGGTATTGTGATATAAACTCGTATCCATACACTATTGTGCACCGAAGCCAAAATGTTATGACTAATACTGTCAATGAAGTAGCCATGTTCACATTTTAAGCTGCCTTATTATTAAAATTCATCACTTTTTCAAAACCACAACTTTAATGTCTTCACTTATTCAACCCATTTTAGATTTACAATAATAATGTAAAAGCATACATATCGATGCCGATGACATGGAATAAACAATATTTGTTTTTTTTTATTCGATCTTACAATAGCAGCCGAAGATAACACATTTTCATCCGGCCTGTAAAGAACAACGTTGCGCACAAAAATATTTTAAAGTTTAATATTGTATCTAAAGAAAACGTCCGATACCCTCCTTGGGCGATCAAGTGATTATTAATGAACAATAAAGAATATTCTCTCATGTTCTGCAGATTTAATTTCTAAAACTTAAATGTAAAAGTCTATGGTCAAATTCAATTTTGTACTTTCAAGCTTTTGGGGAATATTTTTACATATTCTTTGATATTTGTTAGTAGCACATTGGTTTGTTGGTTTGGTTTGGTTCAGTTTGGTCTCCTATTTTTGTTTGTCAATTTTGATTTTGTGTTTACTGAAATCTACCTTGGCTTGCCTGCTCCTGGCTGTTTTTTGCCTGGCATTTGCCTGGCAATGCAATCCGGCAATTGGTAAACTTATTTTTTACACGATACCGGCAGAAATGCAAGTTTTTAATGCAAATCAAAGGGTTGACTATATTTGCAGTACTTTGTCACTTTGTATTATCGTGTGATAGAGGTGAAATCAAAGAAAATTATTGTAACTTACCCACTGAGTTTAATATAAGATGTAGTTTTAACTTTTCTTAATCCTGTAGTATAACATGGTAGTTATTTCTTTCTAAAGATTCAGAAATACTAAAGCGATAGCTATTTGCATATTAGGAAGTGCTACAAATTTAGGGTTCGGTGTGTGCTTATAAGTATTGTAATGTCTGTTATTTAAAAGTATTAAAAAAATTAAGATCATAAGAAATAGATAGGTATATTAAAAATGATGACTGCGATGGCTTCTGGGGGTTCTGGGGACCCCCATACCCAGATGAATACATACAGAAGTTATGTGACTATGTTGGCTGATCTCGGCGCTAAAGATGAAATAAAACTCAAAGCAGCCCAGGAACTTAGCGAAAATTTTGAGGTACTTATTTTATTTTATTACTTCATGATCGCAATAGGTGTTCTTTTTAACATTTTAGCTATATTTTTAAAACCAGCGTCCATCCTGTTCTGAACTCTATTTGAAAAAAATATTTTTATTCATGCACTTAATCTTTGTTGTAATGCTTACCTATCCATCATCCAAGCAACAGTTTGTGATGTTGCTAGAGTCAGTCACAGAAGTGATAATTCAAAAACTTAATCCTGAAATGTCTACTTAGACAAAAACATAAAAAAAAATCTTGTTGAATTGAGTATCAACTTTAATTGTGATTGGTAAACAATAACTGGTATAATATATACAATAACTCTCATTTCCAGGTAATTTTAAACTCCCCACAGTATCCACAATTCCTTGATCACTCCTTAAAAATCTTTCTGAAAATATTACAAGATGGGGAGCCACATTTTATAGCTGAATATAATATTCAGCAAGTAAGGAAATTGATACTGGAAATGATACATCGCCTACCAATGAATGAAACTCTGAGGCCATATCTCAAGAGCATTTTAATTTTGATGTTGAAATTGATGGAAATTGAAAATGAAGAGAATGTATTGGTTTGTTTGAAGATATTTATGGAATTGCATAAACATTACAGACCTTCATATAGTACTGATGTTGATGTAAGTTGCAAATTTTATATATTTTAAAATCAATTATATGATATAACTATTTTTTTTTACCTTAAAACACAAAATGAAGTGGATTTCGATACTGGGGCTTTAATAAGAGTCTGTTTTTACATATTTTGTTGAAATTTTAGATACACAAATTTTTACAATGGGTGAAATGTATATATTCTGATTTACCAAATCATTTACCCAAAATATTTGAACCAAGGCCTGCAATTCGAGTAAAAGATCTGTCTGAAATTAACATTGATCAAATTTTGCAAGAAACATATACCACAACACCAATACATACAGAAAAAAAATTAATGGATGGCAGTGTTGTTACAGTAAGTACAAACCATTATTATGAATGGTTGATAACCTTTATTGCGAAATTCATTTGTCAAATAAACTTAAAAAATAAAGCTTGTCTTTTCAATGGTATAAATTGCTTTGGGTTAAGTAGCATGTGTGGTGTGAGAATTCCATGTTCATGCAAGCCATAATTCCAGCATACAAGATCAGTTATCCTTAGACAATAATATTTCCATATGTTGGCTGATAGTCTTTATTTTTTATTACCACTAGTTATACATGGTAACTAAGTCCTCACTCAAGACTTGAGTAACTATCAAATATGAAAATACCACAAATAACCAAAGTCTAACAACTGAGTTATCAAGTACTCTGGGTTACTCAAGAAATGTGTGCTATGGACAGCCATTCATATTTTTATATGTTAACTTTTTTTTCAGTACAATCTCATACCTAGATCTGTATTATCATTAAAAGTGATACAAGAGTTGCCTATCATAGTGGTCCTTATGTACCAACTATACAAACAGAATGTGCACCAAGAAGTTAGCAACTTTATACCACTGATTATGGAAACTATTACTCTGCAACCAGCTGCTAATCATAGGTATTTATATAATTGTATCGTATAACTAAAGTAACAAAATATGATATTTTAAGACTCAATATTTTTTTATATCCCACTCATTATTGTGTAATGTAATTTGCCAGTTCATGCAATGAGGTCTTAGTTCTGGTTATAGTAACTACGTTTTCCGCAACTTCACAACTTGTATGAATTTATACTTCAAAGAGACTGTGCCAACCCACCTCACTAAAGAACCTTTGCAACCCCTTTATATTACTGGAAATCTCCAGGGGTGATCTTGGTGAGCCAAGATACCTAACCATGTGACTACATGGTTAGGTATCTGACTAGACACTGCATGCGACAATTAGGTCTTGTCAAATCTTGTCTGTGTTAAATTATAGCTCTCATAGTGACAGTCTATTACACAATATTTACTAAGTGGTAAGTGAATTAATTGATTGTGTATAATATGTGATTTATTTGATTTTTAGGCAATCAGCAGCCTTTAATAAAGAAGTATTTGTTGACTTTATGGGTGCACAGATAAAGACATTAGCGTTTTTAGCATACATCATAAGAATATATCAAGAGACAATTGCAAATCATGCTACTTTAATGGTCAAAGGAATTATTGGACTACTAACTCTGTGTCCACCTGAAGTAGCACATTTAAGAAAGGAGTTGGTCATAGCTACAAGACATGTCTTGGCTACAGATCTAAGATTGAGTAAGTCAATAAATATAGTTTGTTGTCGTATCGATTATAATCTATATTTGATTGTTGTCAAATTCTATTTCTACAGAATTTGTACCGTACATGGAGCGTTTGTTTGACGAGGATGTGCTCTTGGGTCGGGGATGGACAGTACATGAATCTTTGAGGCCACTGGCCTACTCCACGCTGGCCGATTTGGTGCATCATGTGAGGCAACATCTACCCTTGACAGATTTGGCTCTAGCCGCTCATCTGTTTGCTAAGAATGTTCATGATGAATCACTACCTACAAGGTACAATAAAGTATTACTCATTACACAAATGTTAATCAAATTGTATGAAACTTATATCACTTTTCTAGAAGCCATTCGGTTGCCGTATATAATGTACCAATTCCACAGGTGCAATTCTTACTCAAATAAATGTAGGACAAGATTTGTGGCTTGTTATAGAAAATAGAAGAAATTAATCTTCAAATAAAGATAAACATTATAAAATATGTATTTGCAAACATACAACATATAGAGAACATATAGAGCATCGGTGGCTCAGTGGCTAAGCACTTGACTTGCAATCTGCAGGTCCTGGTTCGAATCCCGCCATGTACCAATGTGTTT
>JAAOEG020000001.1:3323232-3333698 GCA_011763625.2 Papilio bianor
CGACACTCATTTCTTCACACCAACATTCTCTTTACTCTCTCTTTGTATCATACATCTCCTATGAAAAAAACGAACATCTGGGATTTACGTTGGGAGATTTTTTTTATATAATAAAGGGGCAAACGAGCAGCGCGAACACCGAGGTGATCATCGACGCCCATGGACATCCGCAATATCAGGGGATCTGCAGATGCGTTACCTGCCTTTGAGAAGATGATACGCTCGCTTCTTGAAGACTCAAAGCGGTTTGGAAACACTGCCGAGGACAGACCATTCTACAACGCGGCAACGAACAACGAAAACAAAAATACCTTAACTTCACGCCGGTGTCATAGGCGGTCGCGGTACTTTTCCGTTCAAATTTATTCAAGCAAAAATAAAAATCAACTGCAATTAATCGTAAAATAAGATAGGTTTTTCTGAATACCTATTTTAAAATGAGCTCAAACAAGGATGCGGTTTTGTTTAATTTAAATGGAAAATGCAAAATCATGGACTTAATTAAATGAACTCCACATCCTTGTAGTTTATACTATTTAAACGCTTCAGTAACTGCAAAGATGGCTTTTTCATAGTATAAGGTGGCAAACAAGCAAGCGGCCACTTGAATTCTCTAAAATAACGAAGCGACCGCTGAGCGATCCACAATTGCAGATACTTTGCCTACCTTTAATCGACAGAGTAGAAGACACACAGAAAGTGACTATTTTCCCTTCCTATGCGCCTCCACATCTACCAAGTCCATTTTCCCTCCCCATCCTTTCATTATAATGAAAGGGGGAAAATTCCTATTGGGAATTGGGAAAATTGGGGGCCGAAATTAGTCCTCCTGCACACAACACTCATCTCAATAGCCTTGACGCCTGTCTTCTGTGTGGTCGTGGTGTTGCACCGGGCGAGCTGGCCAATTCGTGCGATGTTAAAGCGAGCCTTACCACTGTTAAAAGGACTTGTGTGTGGAATAAACCCTAAAATATTAAACCCTGTTTTGAATACAGTTTAGCTTAAATATAAGTCAACCATTTTATACCGTACAACTACGGCCCTGCGCTGATTTTTTGACAAATCATGATTATTGAAATATTACGTAGCTTGCGAAATGCGATCTTTAACAATGTTAATTCTAATTTATAAATGCGAAAGTTTAGATGGATGGAAGTTTTAACAAACAACTGTAACGAGTTTTTAGTCTTAACGGCTGAACGAATCTTTATGAAATTTGGCATAGCTGTAGATAGTCTGGAAGAAAACATAGGCTATTTTTGATCCCGGAATGGTTACGGTGCCCAAGGGATACTTAGTTTTTGTTATTTACTCGATCATTTCGCACGGTTCAACATAATTTACTTAAATTTTTCACAGATATAGAATATAGTCTTTTTTATACGTTTGATAAGCCAGCGCTTGACCACGATTCCACCTGGTGTTAGTGGAGATTTGGTTGGAAGATGGTACGCGCTAGCCTAGTAAGTGCCTATTCACTCTACTTTTGAAGGTCCCAACATCGTATTTGGACGAAAAAACAGAGGCTGGCAACTTGTTCCAGTCCTTTGCGGTACGCACAAGGAACGATGCTTCGAATCGCTTCGTTCGAACGCGCGGTACCTCTACCACAAAAGGATGGATTCCCGCCGTATGCCTGAACGTCCGGTGGTAAAATGGAGATGGGGGAATTATTTCATGCAATTCCTGCATTAAATAATTGTGTCTACAGTCTGGAATAACACATAGGATACTAAGTTTTATTTCGATTACGCGCAGACGCAGTCGCGAGCGACAGCTAATAATTAATAAAGTACTTATACTGAAAGCAGTGTGGCGGTACATTTATGGTGAAACGTATAACCGCGTTGATGACCATAGTATCCTAAAATTAGTTATAAATGTTTAAAACCTAGAAATGTTACTCAACCTTAACGCATATCGCCCAGGACTCATATGTTATGTGATCTAATTAATTAAGGATAAAGAAAACATGAAATCCATAAAATAGACCTAATTAAATTAGATTGCTTAAAAATGAAAGAACTTCACCTTTCCTTGACTCTCTCTAGTACGCTACAATCTAATTTCTTATGCAACTGTATTGCATAATACCTTCACTCTCGATGGAGAATCTAGTGTCTACCATTTGCACCAATGCCTCGTTGGTATTTTACTAATAAAATATTGCATCATTTAGCGTTCACTTTTACGAGTTACGCCACTTTGGTCTTACGTTGCAAGAGCATCCGGCTGCAGGCGATTTCGTATAGATTGTCATCAACACTGATGTTTAATGCGCCGCCTTTTGTGTCTTTACGATGCATTCTTTGACGTTAAACCTACTTGCTCACGAAACTTTCACTCAATTTATCTTCAATGATATACCGCGCCTTCATAAAAAGCGTAATAAAAATGGCAATGCATTAAGCTCTTTGGAGTTCTCGAGATGGAGAGCGTCTTTAATTGGTCCGTTGGCAAAATAAAACGAGAGAGGCACCTTGAGCAGTGGAATAATATTGATTGGCGAGGATTTAAGCCCTTAGGTTGGTGTCGTTGTGGCGGGCGCTGGCGGCACGGCGCGGCGGCGGTGGCGGGCGAGTGAACGCGGCGACCTTGGGCCGCGCGACTCGCGGACGTTCGTTGAACGCTCTCCCTGCCGCCCGCGCCCGCAAACCCTCTCACGACTTGTTTGTGCTGATTATGTCTTATTTTTGTAATTTAGAAAGGTTACTTCTATATTTTTTATCATTTTATATAATGTAAATAACTAAATACTGTACTGCATCTAATATTTTTTTGCTTTTGCTTGAGCTTTTAATGGATGCTATGAACAATGCTTTTTATATACAAAGTCTCTGAGATAAAAAACTTTCACTTGTTTACTAAGTTTCACCTTGTGGAAAGGTATTTAAGTAAAACACTTCGAGAAACCGTTAAAAGGCAATTAAGATAAATATTTTTCAAATATTCAAGTTACCTAACTTCTGTGATAACTTAAACTTTTATACGAACAATTTCTATTAAACTTTTTTTTGTTTCAAAAGTCCAAATAGAAATAAAAATAGTTACGGAAAGGATTCCATGATTTATCATTTAAACTACTTCAAATAAAGACATGACTATGTCATGACTGCTTTTGTCGCTTGGGTCATTGACCGCATTTGCAATGTGTTTAGGTAATTATGATGTCTGTGCCTTACGCTTATGTAAAAGTCGTTTATTTATTTTTTTACTGTGCGATAGCGGCTGGCGTTGGGTTATGTAACAGGTCAAATTAAAAAAGCTACAACGGCGACGTGGTTGCATTATTTGCGAAGTTAACCAGTGCCCGAGGCACAGAGAGGCTCAGCTAGGGCGTGCGTTGACCGCCGCCATATTTATTTAATACCATAGACTATGATATACATTTTAGAACGGCCCAAATCATAGACTATGAGCTGCAGATAAATAATACTCGATATTTTAAAGTTTATTCTAGAATCAGCTTGTTATTGTAGAGTTTATCAGTAAGCTGAATGATGTTCAGAACAAAGATTATTTCTTAAAATTTTTGTTATAGGTAACAAATTGGCATTTAAATGTAAATATATTTAAACACATAAGGTTAAAGACAAGAAAAACACGATAATTCTTTGTCAATTTTATCTTAAAGATAATATCAATGATGAGAATCGTAAGTGATTTACTGGCAGCGGTGCACACTTGTTATAATCTTAAAGTTTCCTCCATACAACAGCATGACAACTGCAATTGTGCATACAAACAGGATGTCGGGTTTTCCTTGTGATGTGTCGAGATGTGACGCGAGGATGCGATCCGACGCGTACGTGCTGCCACCTATCCTTATTACTTTGCAAATCCCTTTGTTTATTAATTTGTTTCTATTTAAATTTAAAGGTCAAGACAATCAAAACATATTACAAAGATGAAGGTAATTTGTAACATTAAAAATAATACAAAATTTATATGCAATATGGTACACTACGGTATATTTCATTTTTCTACCACTAAAATGAGTGCGTTCAGAATGAGATAATGTCAAACGTAAGGTCATGTGAATTGCAATGTAAACTGTACGTAAATTTTGTAATTTGTGTGTGGGTTATCAACTCGGCGGACAACGTACGCTGTCCATTGAATGCTAAGTACCAGATGATTAAAATAATTCCTGTCATGAGCCGTAATGGATTCGATGCTAATTACCGCATGCGAATAACACGAGATGCGCTCTCTCCACGACAGCGCGCCACTTTCTCCATTCTTGGCTTTGTTTACTGAAGCGATTTTTGCTTTAACACATCAATAATTGTAGATTTACCAATTAACTGCACTCCTACATTAATATGATTTGACAACTACGACATATCTGAGATAATGCACGCTATTAAATTAAAAAAATCTAAGCAAGTTGTCGTAGTTTTATTTTATTATAATAAACTTGTTATCAGGTAGTCAGTATATGTGTCTACAGCTTTAAGCTATAGACAATAAGACCCTCCAATGACTGTAATAGATGCTGGAGAATTATTACTAGATAATCATTACTAGGGCTATCGTAAATTGAAATTTCTCTTTATTTTAACTAGGTGTTCCAGGAGTCGCTATAAATTATTTGTTTTGTTCTTACGTGTGATTACACGGGGCCATAAAGTTTCTAATTAAAATTTTATGGTTTTAGTACGTAAGGTGCATAGTTTAATTTTTATGGTGATTACGTTGCGTTGTTCGCTGTATTTTTATCTCGGCAACTTGTTTGTGTAAATTATTAGGTCTGCTATAACTTTTCATTTATAATATTCTAATTGTATTTGCAATAAATACCTAAAAAAATGTGAACTGGGACTTATTACAGGTATAACAACTGTTTACATGCATTACGCTTAATCTCTTTTTTTTCTAATATCCCTACATTTTACATGATTTAAAAACAATTGAATATCATTTGCGTCATTGCGTATTTTTTTCTATTTCTAATGCGACCGGTCTTAGATTTTTGTTGAATTATTAAACGTGTCGAGGGCAGCAGTTATTAAGGAATATTTTTTATTACTCGTACAATATTTTCAAAGCAGCCGTCGTTTAAATCGTATTATCAATAGCGATAAGCCAATTTAGATCGTAGTTGGATTAAATCAAATCATTCTTAAAATCGGTATTAACAAATCGTCGAGCGTAAACAACAAAACAAAACTTTGATAAACATCGCCGGTACATTTTGAGGTTATAAATTGAATGAATATTCATTTTATAGATAAGATATTAATCGCCATATCGTAGATTGTTGAAATCCATTATTTTAGCACGTGATTTTTATATTATCTAAAGACTTAAATCATACGAGCACATAAAGTGCAACACCTTAATATATTCTAAAAATATATATTTAAACTAGCTGTCGCCCGTGACTCAGTCCGCGCGTATTTTTCTAAAATAAAAAACAATTTTTCTTAAATAAACCTAACCTAAGTTGCTCCTTATTACATCAGCTACTAGCCAATAAAAGTCCCGTCAGAAACGGTCCAGCCATTTCAGAGATTAGCCGGAACAAACAGACAGATAGACAAACAGACAGACAGACATGAATTTAAAAAAAATGTTATTTTGGTGTATGTATCGTATAAATATTCATTGATATACATGTAGTAAAAAAACGGTTATTTCAATATTACAAACAAACACCCATTTTATTATATGTATAGACAAAGTAATTACATGTCTAAGTAAATCATTCTATCGAGAATTGTGAATAGTTTCGATGCTGAATATGAAAAGATGCTGATTCCAGTTTCAAATGAGGTTTTCTCGTTTCATAACAATTTGTCGAGGTAGAGATGTAACAAGTGGTGCATCGGGGATGCGAGTGGGTGTACGGAGTCGATCGATAGGGGTCGGCGTGGGCGGGCACGGGCAGGGGCGGGGGCGAGGCTGGGAAGGTCGGTACGGGCGGCAGGGGAGCGAACTCGGCCCGGGCCAGCTCCCGTCCTTACAGCTGACAGCTGACACCTCTCCCCAACGTTCTGCTTACTCGATGTTAATTGACACTACACAAAATTATTAAGCAGTTGCTAAATTAATAAATGAATGTTATCTTTGCAATAAAAATATTTACATTTACAAAAAGTGTTTTGTTTTATAAATCGTACATATAATCTTTAATGTTTAAGAACGAGATACGATATAACGAGTTCAGATAACCTTTACTAATATTATTGGATCAACATTAAAGGGGATCAAATAAAATTTCAAAGCAAGATTTCTTTTATTCGACTATACCTTGTATTGTTCAATTTTTTGTAATCTATAATGTATATGGAACGTGCGAGCAACAGAGGTTATCGCTTTGCACCGGACGAAAAGTTTGTGTAAGAATGCGATACTCGGTAAATGGGATATGGATCGAGCCAACGTTCGAAATGTCATGAGGTCTGGATCTCAATGTGGGTTATCGGTGCTGCGATTAAATTATATCGAAATAATTATTTTAGTTAGGTATAAATGTCTCATAAAACAATGTAACTCTGCAAACATTCGTAACTGGCACCGATAGAGACTACATTATCATACGTTTAGCGCACGACGCTGGAGAATATATCACATTTGTTGAATTAAAGTTATTGCATCGCGCGCTCTTCGCACAATAATAATTATTAATTGCTAATAATATGTAATAGTGATAAAAATTATGATGCGGTGACCTTGCATGTGCATCGTGCATGCCTGTTCTTCAGATTTAATTGGCTTATGTATGAATAAGCCAGTAAAGCGATTATGCATGCTAGCCACGTTATTTGTTTTTATTTATATGGAAAAAGAAAGAAACGTCGCACCTGATGTCAAGAGACGACCATCATTTTTATAATAATCAACTTCCACTAAACTCGAGAGAGTGCATGAGCTCTGCATGCTATATTTTACAAAACAAAATCAAAACGAGTAAGTTTAGACGTCAAATTTGATAAAGGATTTTTCTTCTTTACTGGTAAGCCTTTAGCCAGGCATAAGAAATAGAGTCAGGTTCCTAAAGTAAAGAAAATATGACATAATGAATATAAAACCTAAAAACATAATAAAACCTTAATTTGAAAAAGAGGGAGACCAAAATTGTAGAATATTATTCCACGAATAAGATGCGAGCACTAAAATTAAAAACATCGTAGGATCAATCTGTTGGTAGGAAGATCCATTCTGTCGGTTACATCATGATTAGCTAGAGGAAACTGTGACTTTCTCCGTCGCTCATTAGCCTCGAACACATACATTGTATAACACTGTTACGAACACCAGTTATACAGGTAAAAAATAATAATAAAATGATTGAATAAAATCGATTATAATTTCTTGTATGTACAAATAACAAAGTCTTACACTCGCTCCCAAACATTCTTGCAATTATTATTATTTCAAACAAATCAATGTATCGCGATCCACAGTTTTGAGATTTAAACTGTTTTTTATTTCAATTAACTTAATAACCCACTAGAGCGTTGGTAACTCAGGGGTTAAACACATTTGTAAACTGTAGGTCCTGGGTTCAAATCACACCATGTACCAATGTGATTTTCGATTATAATATGTATATTTGTCCGACGTTCTTATTGGAAAAAGATCATAATGCAACCTGCACATATCGGCGTAGAAATTTAAAGAGTCGTGTGAAGTTAACCAACCCGCACTAAGCCAGCGTGGACTATGGCCTAGTCAACCCTAACTTAGGTAAGCTGCGAGCTCATCAATGGTGATGCATAGTGAGCAAATGATGATGATGACTATATATTAATTTCTGTGTAAATTTGAAAGCTACGTTAGACAGAAGTAGTTATTGTAATTTAGTCATCCATTTGTATGTTATGTTTGTGTATTAATATTTGAAGTTTAGTCTTGAAAATTTGCATTTGAAACGTACGATATTTTAGGTCGAAGAATATCAATCATGGCATAAAGGAAAAATAAATGTTAAAAGGTTTTCCGTCTTCAACAGGACAAGATACTAGATTTTTTGTTTCATTGTTTAAATAACGCTTCCTTTGAATTTTCGAAAACAATTTAAAGGTATTAGTCATCGTCCTTGTTCTGCGAAACCGGGGAACTTAGTGACCACAATTTGAAAGTAAATTTGAAATAACCTTCCTGGCAAAATTCCTACTTTATTATTGGACAAAACACGTTATTAAAAAAAAATAACCGACTACCTGACTATCCTACTGTCCTACTATCCTACTGTCATAAGAATACGATTCTAACTTGATTTTAATTACAAATTTAATATGAAGTATTACTAGAATACAAATACACAATTGGTGTAACATTTCTAGCCGCTTCAGTTCTATTCTTAACTTATTGCTGCACATAACTAAAAAAAAATGGTTATGAATGTGATTGTTTATGCAATTACTCGTATTTAACAAGGCTTCATCTATCTAGATCTTATGTGAAAGGTCACGGTCACAAATCAGATACATAACAATACATATGCAGATAAAACATATTAATGTTATCTTGAAATATAAGCAAAATTAAAAAAAAATGTGACACACACACTATACTGTACACTATACTATATAACTTTGAACAAGTTTTTTTGTCAGATATGACAAAATATATACCAAAGTATCGCTTTTCTCACATATCATTAAATACCATGGTCTTATTTCCAAATAAATAAATGACGTAACAGATACAAAAAACAGTTGCCCGACGTCCACAGAAGTTTGTTAATTAGTGACGATGTCGTTTTGAATTCACGTTAACAGTGATGTTTAATAGGACAAAAGCAAAGTTGACTAATTACGCTTTAGGAATGCTGACTGCTTTCAGTTCAACATAAAACGGTTTATATATTTGAATTTTAAATATAAACAGAAGAGATATAGTGTATGTGATTTTTAATAGGAAAAGTTGCAACTGTCAACATAATGAAGGAAATATATTTTCTTTGAGACTTTTACGTAAGTTAACAAATGGTTATCGAGAAACTCTTAAGTAGAATGTGTTTTCCCTGTTCGATGTGCGATTGTAGGTTTTTCGTCGTTAAGCAAAATAAACGGATGAATCTACAATAACTCGCATACAGGTGACAATTGGACAATCCTATTGTTCGGAACACCATCATGCGTCGTGAACCCGAAAAAAAAAACATAGATTTTGGATTTAAAAAAAAACAATTCCAATGACTTTTTATCCAAAAAAATTCTTAGATTGAGTTAAAGACCATAAAATAATAACCTACAAAAACGTCCTTTTTTCTGAGACATTACGGTTCATACAAATGCAACATTTTTCACCAGCTTGTTTTAATCAAAATATTACCATTCCCTGGTAAAACGCGAAAAACCTATTTTTGGGACCTTAGTCCCCAAATATTCCTTTTTAGGTCTGCGCCTTTTGTAGCTTCGATATTTATTTTGGCTGGACTCGAATATTTTGTGGACTTTCACCGAACAATAAATCACGATCATATTCAAAGCGACTTTTATACACAACAAATATTGTAATATCTAAGTAATTGTTATATTTAAAATAGTACGTACCTAATTCCGTTAATGTATAATAGAATGTGTAAAATATATGTAAATGTACATGTGTAAAAAGGATATCCGTAATCTCTTACTGGATGTGAACGTGAACATCTTTGCTCTATATTTATCTCCTCGTTTATCAAAGTATTTACACAGGCAACAAATGATTCACACCATGTGACGTCACGAGTTGTTTTTTACATAGGATTTATAAAAGTTACCTCGTTTTATTATATTTTACGCCGAGAAATTTTCAGAAGTTAAAAATGTTTGATGATTTTTTATCGCTGTGATGTCACGTCTATTAGTTTTATAGAACATTTTATTGAAGGGAAATGGCACTGCCAAAGAAAACAAAGGTCATTCTTATTGTGATTCACGTATTGTTTGTAATTTCGCAGGTACGTTGCGTTACGGACGGATAACATGAGCGTTGGGAGCCATCTTGTCATATGGTAATGTACGCGACGGTGTTTTAAAAAACTTTGTATTGTTCGCGCATCGGGCGCGCATCATGTGTTGCATAGTTTATCTGACTCTTGCAACTGTTAACTAGCTCTTCAATTTTAACTGAAACAAAAGTCAGGCGGTCATATACATTTCTAAACACACAACTCCACCTGGTCTACAAAGTTTCATTAAAAACTTAAAAAATAAAGAAACGTTATCGTTATATATAAAATATAGGCAGATTTTGGTTAATTTACTTGCTTGTGGTAGTGTATCGACTCATCATCGCACTTTACGTTCACACTGAGGGCTCGGAGCCTACCCTAAGTTAGAGGTGACAAGGCCATAGTCAACCACGCAGGCCCGGCAGCGGGTTGGTTGACTTCACACATAACTTTGAATTTCTTCGCAGATATGTGCAGGTTGCATCACTATGTTTTCGTACACCGTAAGTACGTTGGCCAAATGTACATATGAAATTAGAAAACACATTGGTACATGACAGGATTCGAACCC
>JAAOEG020000001.1:3336290-3346738 GCA_011763625.2 Papilio bianor
TATTCATATACATGTAGTAAATAACGGTTATTTCAATATTACAAACAGACACTCCAATTTTATTATATGTATAGATATAGATCAAACAACTCGTATTGGGTCAGCATGATTGAGTAAGGCTCTAGTCACCCCTAAGTTAGGGGAGGCTTCGGGCCCCTCAGTGGAGACGTATAGTGAGTTGATGATGATGATGTTATATGTTCTATCATACATTTATAATGTATGTAAATTAGTTTTTTTCTTGAGAATACAAAACATAATGTAAATATGTTTATCGTATTCGTTACAAGCATTAATTACATTTATCATGTTAATTACAGCAAGAAAAAAACGACTTTAAATACAAGATTATTATATTGTTTTTGACAGCAGTAAATGAATAATTGTCAGCTGCACTTGTTTTGGTGTATAAGATCTTTGTAATGCGGCTCAGCTTATTGCCACGTGTTTAGATTGGATTCAGAAACATTATTCAAAGAGATGTCGACAGCGGCTGCCAGACACCGTCTGCCGGATTTGTTCAATGTTTCCTTTTATTATACACTCCCTTTCATTTCAGTTCGACTTATAAATAAACACATAAGCTACTTTACTCCTTTAATATTTGCCTAAACGAGGAACTTTAATAAAATTGGAACCGAAAGATGAACTTTTTAGTTGTTTGTAGTTTAATAAAAATGTTATAGTACGTAATTCATATCGTAAACATAGGAAAGACAAGGCTTTGAGTGTCGATTACATCACTGTAACCATTATTATAAAAGCGAAAGTTTAGATGAAACGATGGTTGTATGTTTGTTAGAAGGTATCTCCAGAACGGCTCAACGGATTACGATAGAATTTGGTATATATGTTAAACATAGATAAGAAGAATACATAGGCTTTTAATTACATTTTTTATTTCGCGCAGATGGATTTACGGGCGACAGCTATATGTCAATAGTTTGATCGTTATGCCAGACGTAGCAGTACGGGTCGTTTGTTAAAATAAAGCGAATTTGATGAGCGTAACAGCTGAGAGTCAGCTGAGCGTTCGCGGCGCGGCGGGCGCGTTGTTGCGGCCTCGATCGCAGCCCAGTTTAAATACCAGCCGGCTGGCCGGGTGAGTTCATCGCTCAAACTGTCTGGCTACGGGCCGCTGCTGTGAGCGCGCACAGCAGTCTTGGCGAACTTAACTGAAATTAAGTACCAATCGAACAGACGTCTAATCGCAATTACTCGTAGTTCAATAGAAATGTTACAGGAGAATAATTACGTTAACATAAGAATAGTTCTTGCACTATCTTAGATATCCACAGAATTTTTTTCTTCAGCGTTGAGATTACTATCTTAATCAATAACCGCACACATTGCATCAGTGAGATTGTGAGATGAGTGTAATCGTTTGTTTTGATAAGTCCGGGGTAAACATTGCTTGTCGATGCGTCGCGTCGCGTTGAGAAATATCAATAAGGCTAGTGATAACATTGTTAATGTAATCAAAGATCGATGTATGCGAAAATCTAGCAATTAAAAGGTTGTGAGTGAAGGCCGCTGCGGCAGCGAATGGCGCTCGGCCGCTCACCTCGCGCGGCGGCGGCGCGGCAGAGCGACGGCGACGGGTCACGCGCAACTTCCATTCCTTTCTAAAGTGCTTTCTATATCCTACACATTCGTGTTGCCTTTATTGACGAGCTTCGTCTCACCTTCTTTCCTTTCCAGGCGAAGCTTATCGAGTTACAATTCGCTCTATTTACGAAGGATTTCGAGGCGGATACTTTGACTCTTTCTACCTAACGTGCGGTCCAATTACTCGGTGCTGCGTGCTGCATTCTGCACCGACATTCCGATTGGTGTGCGTCATCCGCCGCCGGTTTGTTAGCCAGGTAACTATGCGATGCGCTGACGGCACACTTCGCTACTTGGGCCCCGCATAAACATTGCCCATAATGAACACCAAAAGATTAAACGTATAACGTGCGCTATATTTTCCTTACCATTCGTTATGCAGTTGCTTTGATTGGAGCAATTCTGTCGGTTTCTTTAATATAAATCACGAACCAAAGGTAGTTAGAAAGTGCTAGTGATGTAACGCTCTGGACTCGGTCGTGTTCCGACAGAACCGCCTCGATACGATGCGCTAAAGACATTTATCTTCATCAAAACGCACATTTGTTATTACATTGAAGACAAGATTATGTCAGAAATTGCGGTGTAATTACAGTATGCAAATCGCGTAAAGCTTCCATTTTTTTACGATTTAACTGTTTCAAAAGTATTGTGATTTTTAACTCAAATGTTCCAAATGAATGTCTTGTCATGAATAAGTCCTACAACATTTTATGGATTGCAACATTAACAAAATAAATGTTAAACAATAATGTGGTTAATCACCTAACTTACTATTCCAACATTTTATACAAAAGGATAAACGTATCAGTGTAAACGTCAATCACTCGATAAAGAACGGGGAAAATGACAAACCACATTTTATAGTGGGTTTTGAAAAAAAAACTCACTTCGATTGTAAAAGTTTTTGTACAGCACTAAATACTCAAAAGAGTTACTACAAAAAGCACTGTCTACTATCAAAATTCCAATGTCGTAATAGATTATCTATAGCGTGATCCTGAGTGATTAATTTTTGACTTCGCGGTTTAATTCATGTATGTATAAGTTAAAACAAATCCAAACTTGCACGCGAACTAATACGAATACTATTTTATTGCCAATATCGTAACAAATGTTATAAATAGCAAAAAAAAAGATACACGTTTTGTGCGTTTTTTCAACAATAAAGCGGACAATACGCCCATGACGTTAACCTGATGACATGATACATTATGTCACCTATAATTAAAAAAAATAGTAGACCATTTAGTCTACCTTAAGACAAACCATTGTACTCGTTAGTCCAGTTATTACACTTGCTATAATTTCGCACCAATGTTAAATATTATGGCATTAAGTAGAGTTCAACTATATTATTTTTACAAAACCCTAAACCTAACTACCTAACCTAACCTAAATCCTTTCTTAAATAAAGTCAATGGACACCTTTTATTGTTGTGTGTTTTATGTTGAATAATATGTTTTAATTTTGCATAGTTTAAAAAAATGTGTACAAAGTTGGAACAAATATAAATATCACTACATAGTCGCTTTCTCTGTCCGTATATCCCTATGTATGCTTAAATCTTTAAAGCTACGCAACGGATTTTGATGCGAGTTTTTTTAATAGATCGAGTGAATGAATAGGAATGTTTATATGTATAATAACATCCATAAAATAGAAAAATTGCATTATGTAGAGAAATACTGTTATTTTTGAGGTTTCTAATGTGATGTCGTAAATAATAATTTTTTTCCGCTTACATTCCAACAAACGCAGGCTGAACCCTACGAAATTTATCTGATTTATACCCGTGCGAAGCCGGAGCGGGCCGCTAGTAGTGTTAATAAATAAACGTGTTATCATTCCACTTAGTTTGTATTATAAATTAATTAATTAACTCTAGCTTTGGAGTTACAAAAAATCAAATCCGTACAACGTTACCAATTTGACTTTAATGATTTATACATGAACGCATCAAACTGCAAACGATTTTATATGGTAATAAAAGCAAATTATTCACTTGGTGGTTAAATAATGTAATTGTGGTCATGTAGTCATACAGAAAGCCGCGATAAGCAAAAAAACAACTCATATTTACATACGTCATTTCAAAAATACATTAGTTATTTATTAGTTTTACCTTAAACATTTTTAAATTATTTTTTTTACAACATTTATTTTAATAAAAGTTTAATTTCTATAAATAAATAAAATTTTGTGAATACTCTTATAATATATATTTTTTTATAGTTCACATTTTTTTTTAAATCTGGTCACGATAGAAACATAATTTGAACCACGTTAAGAATGAAGTTAGAACAACGTGTTCGATATGAGGTCCGCAAGAATAATCTTTAATAAAATATCAGTTTTCACCGGGGATTTGCCCAAGAGACAACGTACTACTCACACTTGTGGTATTTTGGTGTCGGGCGGCAGTCAGTTGCGATGCGTCATGGATCAGGACTTGGTGACTGACGCACAGATACAACATTGTTTTAAATAGAATGTTAATGATAATTGCCTAACGTAAATATTACTTCTGTCGTATTATTGATATAATTGGACTGTGTTATGTTAATGGCCATTAAGTATTTTCAAGAATTGAAAAAAGAAAAAAACTGTAAAATTTTGATTACAGCCATTACTAAAATACTCAAACACTTTATAATCTTTATTAAAAAGGTGAATGCAAGGACAAAATAAGATGGGAATATCAATAAAGCTGCGAAAAATAAAACAAATGAAGAGTCCGTTTAAAAATAAAACGAAGATCAATCGTCTATATTTACTTGTCTGTGTATTTCGGTGACCGACAGATCAAAGCTAGCAAAGTTCAAAGATCATTTATTTTGTGTGATATTTACCTACACGTCTGTAACCTTCGAAAGTCAATCATAAACTGGTTTTATTTTTTTTGCGATGTTGAGTCTTTATTTAAAATTCTAGAAATAACAACCATCTGTTTTAAACCGGGTTTTTTGCGTTGGATGTTCCACTTTGTCATATCGTTTTTTATCCACATCTCAGGTTTGCTTTCATCGGGAATTTACCCGGGATTCTCCAGACTTGTTTTCGTACAATTGAACTTCGACTACCATGATACTGTCAGTAATTAATCGCACAATAACAAAGACCAGCTGTTCAGATTTAAATAATGAGTCAGTTACAAAGAAACGATACGGTCGCATACTGAGCAATGCATCAACGGATGACATGTCTGATTAGTGCATTTATAGGCGATGGAGAGTGCGCGTAATTATCCGTTTTAACATCAATCGATGCGCACAAGTGTGCTCAGATGTGTATATATTGATTAGCGTACCTATTGAGTTTGATGATAATTTCATTGTGTACAAGCAATATTTATTCAAAATTCGAACGTTATTTTTCTAAGATAAATGATTTCTAAAATAAACGTAGCCTAAGTTACACCTTATTACATGAGCTACCTGTCAATAAAATTCCTGTCGAAATCGGTCCAGCCATTTCAGAGATTTGCCGGAACAAACAGACAGACAGACAGAAGACACTCCAATTTTATATATGTACTGGCTTTTGTCCGCGACTTGGTCCGCGCAGAATTATAAAGATATATAGTGAATAACACCCGGCGGTAACGTAGACCCTCCACTAACGCTTAAACTTTATGCTATAGTATTAAAGTTCAAATTTACTTTTAAGTATTACGAATCGATTGTATTGGGAAAAGAAAAGGGCATATTTTAGGGGTTTCACGGCATTTATTCCAATTTTTGTTGCCGTAAAAACCATACTTGGACTTCAACGAACATTTAAAAAAAGAATTAGCCAAATCGGTTCAAGCGTTGTTGAGTTATGCGCTTACCAACACATTTTGCGATTCATTTTTATATTATAGATAAATGTATAGATTATTGTTTAACAATTGAAAAAAACATACTTATCTTTAAATAAATACTTTAGGAGAAGTTTTTGTAGAATCCGGAAAGAAACTGGTATCTATACACATTGTTAATGACCGCATATCAGTTAGTTCATAGAGTTCAAGTACAGCTACAAGTCAGGTACTTTATCGGTTTGCGGCTGCAACCGCAGCGCGTGCGCAGGGACTTCGAGCTTTGCCCGCGCAGACACTGTGACACTATCACAAAACATGATTCACCGTCTATTTGAGTTGCTATCGTTAACCGCAAACACTTATGTGTTCCTTATTGTTGTTGTATACCTATTGTGATCTGTTTGGTTAATTTTGGCATTGAAACTTACCACACCTTGTACTCCGCTACGACGTTCTCGCGTTTCATTGAATTACTAACTGCATTTATTGAAAAAATGGCGCCAAAGTAAATTTGCATAGTAGGCTATAGTTCCCGCTGCTCACGGCGTAGGGATCGATAATTCTGAATGGGCGATGCCTTTATTCTTACAGCGTGTCATAAATTATAAAGTCAGTGTTCATTGAGTAGTCAGTGAAGCGGTAGCGTGAATGAACTCCATTAAGGGTTGCTAATTGACCGTCCCGTGCACAATAAGGGGACGTCGCGCCGGTAGACGCTTTGTCAAACCAAACGTGATCCGTGTGTACAAACTTCACCTCTTCACAATTCTATAATCACATAATAAACTCAAAATAAACAGTCCCAGGTTTAATTTACAGAAGCGTAGAATTTGACGGAACTGGGGTAGCTGTATAACATAACGTACCTAAACGTTTAAGTAAGATTTGCATTATACGTTAAGGCGATCCGACTCGACTATAAGATAAATACGATAAATTTCATAACAAGGTAGTCCACGTTTTGTCTTCCAAAGTTTGGTTTTCTGGTTCCTGTACTAAGTGTGGTATAGAATCCGATTTTTTTTTTATTTGTGCTGTGTCATTGTCGTCACGCTCGGTGCGTATGGTGCTCAAGAGAAATGTGTGGCGTCTTTGTCCGGCAACAATGGTATGGTGTGCGGGGTGGCGGGACGGTGACGTGGGGCGTAGGTGGGCACTATCGCGGCGGAAGAGGCGCCGTATCCTGCACGCGATAAGCACTCAGTCTCATCTGCGCAACGCGCTATGCTCAAACCACCGTGGCAAACGTATGGCCATTTTAAAAGTGTTCATATCTTTACTTAAAATCAATCTATGATAACCATACGTTGTGCCCTGTGCAGATTTCAAAACACCGTTGAATGTAACACTTTTAAGTAGGCGTAATGCTAATGACATTTTTTCGCATCGGCGGCGCGGCGACTCTGTGCGGTTGCGCGTGCACATTCCGCGCTGCGTAAATGTATGCGCATAGTTCGTGCTCCATTTACGTTATCACGGCGGTAAAATTAAAATTATGTTCATTATTTGCGGTATGAAGCGTATGCAAATAGATTTGACTAAACTATGTATTTGTTGTGGTGGAACGGTGGTAAAACATACATTAATTTGTAGACGGCATCTAGGTTAAATATTCATGCGTTTGTTTTGGTTGGAAAGTCGAATTTTTGCATTGTGTACTTCTTAACGGAGTTTCGTCGCCGCTTTTGTTCTACGACATTTTAACAATACATTGTTTTCTTTGAATAATGCATCGAATATCGAAACAACATCCGTGAGCTGAGGCGGCGGTAGAGAAGTCAGCGCAGTAGAGACTGGCCGCGACCAATCCGCCACGTGTGTCGCGCACACGTACTAACGAGCGGCGGCTTCGTAAGGCTTCACCATATACCTACCGGAAATCGTTAGCCGAAGAGAAAATTATGCACACACCATCCTACTGATAACTTCTATGTAGCTGCGTCATTAAACATAATAGCTTAAACGGTCATTTAAACTACTGTTTTACGAGAAAAGCATATGATATTACTAATAACAGTGTGTTTAAATGTTAGTGATATTTCTTTAGCTTTACGAATTAATAGAGAGCAGCATTGGATTTTCACTTCTAGCTCTGCAACGTGAAATTATATCAATGCATGCCATAACATCCACTAGTGCATGGCGCTCTCCGAACCAAAGCTTTTGGAGCGGTTACGACGTACATGACCACTTCTGCAGGATGATAAGATACATATAGGACTAAGCTTTATACACATCTATCAAACAAATTGGAAATATGTATGTTTACTTATAGAGCTTTAGCTTTATACACTACGTGGTCGACTCGGTACATTATTCTGTAATGTCTAAGTGAGTATCAAATGGATAATTGTTAGAATAGGGGTACGGTGGGCGTGTTGTTGTTAATTGTTATTCAGTGTGGCTGGCAGACGTGACCGTCGCGTCTTCATCGCCCGAACGCTGTGGAGGTCGATGCTCGACCCCTCTATGTCACTGATAGGCTAGTTTATATTTATAATTATATTCTTGTCATTTTTGTGACATTCAGACGAACTCTTACGATACGATATCTAAGAAAAAAAAGATAATTCGTTAATGTTGAAAGCAAGAAATTCAATTAATAATGGAAATCACGTAAAATGCTATTCTTATTTTTAATTTCCTACATATACCTCAATTTGCGTATGCCTATTGCAAAACCTCAAACTAAAAGTTTTAGAACAACCGTATTGCATTTCTTTCTTTAGCAAACTTTTAATGAGTTTTACATTTGTCTGGTTTCTTGATATTTCACGGACTTATTGATCAGCGAAAGTTATCAACTTCTTTCAATTAACCTCAATTATTTTGAAATATTGCCTTTGATATGTGATAACATATTAGGGCTGTTACAAGGTAGGGCTGTGCGCATTAGTACGTCCACTGGTATCTTATCAGTGCCCTAGTGACTGCAGCGCACGGCCGTCCTGCTGCGTCGTATGCTTTGCTCATTCATAGCCCGCCACTATCAATATATTATCGAGACTATTATTAGACGTTCCGTTATAAAATGATTCAGTAGCGAACTGCGCAATTCTTGAATGACACATATAACTTTTTTGTTTCATTTCATTCAATAACACTTTTTTATTACAAATCAAATTCCGGGAACAAAAAAGAATTTAGGAAATAATGAATGGATACACTTAATTGGAATTAATCTTGGACTTAACAAATCCCAAGTGTAAACGTTTTTTTAAGGACCTAAAAGGCCTCGGTAGACCAGTAGGCTGGTACGTATTTTGCACAAAGGATTAGCATTGTTATCCAGCGTGGAAATGCTGCCAGCCTTCTGGGGACGTTGCTAACTAGCGGTGAGCTAACTCAATTTTAAATTAATTTCACCTTTATAATTAAAATGTCACTGGATAGTATCCATGTTTACTAATAAAAATTGAATTATTGCCAAAATTATGGAAAATAGATTTTTTCCATTATTTTGGCAATTAGAAGATTTATTTGAAAAGCATTATTTCTTCTTTAATAACTATAAAAATCCAAATCTTATATTTCGTTAAATATTGAATGTTTTTAACGTGTATAAATTATACGTATATTATCATAAAAATTGTTGTTAACATCGGGTTAACAATAATTTTTATTATTTAATAAATATTTATTGTCAAAAACATGATCACAAATAATAGTGGAGCAATAGTTTTTTTTTCCTTTTATTAACTGGAAATAGTTTGTGTTCGTTTTTTTTTCACATTTGATTCAGTTGATATATTCTCTTATTTATATACTCGTTTGGTCTAAGAGGATTATCGTATTCATCAATTCTAATATTATTTTCCTCAATCTGTTCCGTATGTTCTCAATTCATCGAATAGCACGTTGATTAAACAAGTGATATTTGACGTCAAATTTATGTTGCGTACTAATTCCTAATTTGCGCCTACGTTACGATCTTTTGAACAGTTATTTATAGAAGGGAGTCTTATTTATACGACGACATTTAAATAAAATGGTTCCATGGTACGATTAACGGTGTCCATTTTTTTTTATAATTTAAAAATGTTTTAGAATAGCTAGTGTTGATTATGGTCACCACTAATTAAATTAAATTGCTTGCAGAAAATAAGAGAAAAAGTTCTTTTTCTTTTAATAACCAGACCTGATATTTCATTATGTAAAACAGTAAAAACCGGCCATTATTATTTTCATGCAAAATTTTGCGATCGACCAAATAAAGCATACGTATCGAAAAAAGTAATTAATAATAGTTTGCGACCTTGCTATTTACAGACGGGCTTCCTTTCGCAAATGATTACCCCGTTGACCTTCTCCAAGTACCTATCCGCTGCCACAAGTGGCCGTCTAAAATGCACGACAACGAAACTGAATGTAGTATCGATTCTACCACTCGGGAGCAATTACTGAGTTATTTTTAAATGTCGTTCGTATAATTTATCCATTAAAGCTCTACAGGCTTTTAGAAGATGCGAGATGCAGATGATAGAGGGCGTTAGTGGGCTTGCTCCTATCGCCCGCTTCCACAATGAATAGATCCTACGAGCGGCTCGCATTGGCCCCGATCCAGGAATAAGGCCATCCACGGTTCAAGTGTACGCCATTTCCGGTGTAAATGTACGTACTTTATATAGTTGTTTAGTTGTTCAGTTTAGTAGTACGCCCGGTTGGCGCCACAATTGAGTGCCGTTCTAAGGCGTTTTTTTAAGTATTCTCATGACTGCGTGTTTATTTTTACTTTTAAATTGGAGTGTTGTTCTATAAAATATCACTGCGTATTTTACTCGAAAGTATTGTAGGTTAAATTATCGCCCGAAAGTTTTACTGAATCATAATCCATCTTATGTCGTATTTCGTGTAGGGGTATGAGATTTTCCGAAGAAGCGTGGGCATAACGACCGCCCCTGGGCGCCGTGGGCGTGCGGAGCCTGCGCCGAGAGCTGCCCTCAATCGACGCTCAGACGGCGCACAAAGCCACGTCTGCTGACGAAAGTATATAAAATTGTAATACTTAGGTACTTGCAATAGTTCGTTTACGTA
>JAAOEG020000001.1:3392477-3416034 GCA_011763625.2 Papilio bianor
TAATATATTTTGAAATTCATATAATTTAATACATATGTATGTTCCTTAATACACTACATAAACATACAATACAATACATAAACCTTCTGAGCTACAATGCTGAAATTGATAACGATTATAAAAATGTGCAGGGGCGAACCACCACGCAGCAGGGTCCAAGCAGCAAGATATGGCAGAACAGGTAATATGACTGGTGTATTGATGTTTTTATTTTTTACAAGCATCAAGAGTGTGAGAAAATCCGTTCTTGGTAAAAGTTTCAAACCTAATTTTTAAACTTGTTTTAAACGTATGTCGCTAGATGGCATAATTTATATTATAAAAAAGGATGTTTAAATATTTTATGGATATAAATAATTCCTTATTAGTTTAACACTATAAGTTGTAGTTGTTTATGTAACTTACATCTGTACGTCTATAATTTTTACGGTACCTATTAAAATTACTGAGATAAAAATAGCGCCATCTGTTATATTTTGGTTAACTCTTGATAGTTACAGACAGAAAACCAAGTTTTCTAATTAAGTTTTATTTATAAAATGTAGAATTAGTATGTAATAGTAATACTATACTCAATTATTGCAACTTTTAAAAACTCGATTGAAAACATTCAAAAATACTGTTAAAAAAATAGAGGATCTTGGTCTGAATTATACTATAATCTTTTTAAGAAAAGATAAATACCAATGAAATTTAAAAGCTATGTTTTCTTTTAATAAATTGCAATTGATTTTTATTCTTTCATATTGTAACTCATTACAAAACGCTGTTCTGTTTAAGGTTTGTGTTATCTGTAAAAACCGAAGCCGGGTAAAATGACGTTTCGACACTTTTTTAGTCTATTTCTAGTGGTATGGTGGTCGATTAACAATATTTTTCATATCGAGTTCTAAACAATTTTAGCGGGAAGTTGACAATAACTAATAATTATTAAAAATGAGTGTCGAAGAGGATGTAATGAAAATTCAAAAGAAATTAACTAAAATGACTTCAGAGGACGGCACTGTAAGTTTGACTATAGATAATTTTAAACCTAAAGAACTTCGATCGAATTTTGTCTAGACTGTATGAATTAGATATTATCTCATTTAATTTGGAACGATGTAGTCTGCCTGTTGTATTTGAGTGCTTATTTATCTTAATATCATATTGTAAATTTCTTTTTTGTTTTAGGGACAAGAAGATGCTCTTGAATTATTAAAAAATCTCCAAACGATGGCTATTAATTTGGATGTATTAACTAAAACAAGAATAGGAATGACGGTGAATGCTTTAAGAAAATCAAGTAAAGATGAAGAAGTGATTTCATTATGTAAAACATTGATTAAAAATTGGAAAAAATTCCTTTCTACTCCTAACACACCTTCTAAAGATTCAGGCAGTTCATCAAAGCCTAAAAAAGATTCAAGCAAGGATAAAGAAAAAAAAGAGGACAGAGATAAAGATAGAAAACTGCCAGCTTCATTTCCACCTCAATCAAATACCACTGATGCTGTAAGATTAAAATGTCGAGAACTTTTAACTCAGGCATTAAAGATAGATGGAGAAAATCCAAACTCATGTGGATCACCCGAAGAGTTAGCAGAAGAGCTTGAGGAATGCATTTATACAGAATTTAAGAATACAGATATGCGATATAAAAATAGAGTTCGTTCAAGAGTTGCAAATTTGAAGGATCCAAAAAATCCAACATTACGTACCAATTTTCTCAATGGTGTGATATCTGCATCACGGCTAGCTAAGATGACTCCTGAAGAAATGGCCAGTGACGAGATGAAGAATTTACGAGAGAAGTTCATCAAGGAAGCAATTGATGATGCTCAATTAGCAACAGTACAGGGTACAAAAACAGAAATGCTCAAATGTGGCAAATGCAAAAAGAAGAATTGTACTTACAATCAGCTGCAAACAAGAAGCTCAGATGAGCCCATGACAACCTTTGTCCTGTGCAATGAGTGCGGCAACCGTTGGAAATTCTGTTAAGACTTAGGTTACTTAGATAAGTAGTATCCAAATATTTTAACAATGGAATACTGTACTTGTAATACATACATATAACTATGGAATCTGTATTTTTGTTTGGTCACTTTGAATTGACTTGGCTTTATAACTGACTGGAATCATGTTCAGTAGTCAATGACTTTAGTTAATTATAATAAATTAATCTGCTTAAATTATAAAGGTTTTTTCATACATTTTTTTATATTTTTAACAAATTTATAGGGTTCATTTATTAATAAAACTTGTATTGCAGATCATAATTATGTATTCATCTATTTCACTTATTTACAATAACAGGAATGAGTCCTTTAGGACAGGAATAAACATAGTTATAACATAAACTGGCATATTTCTTACCAAAGACTTATAAGCTATAATTTTACAATAAGGATTTAAGTAAATCTAGACATATACTTTAGGAATATGCTTCCTATTTTCATATTCAAAATATCAAAATTGTTTATTATAATTAAATTCTTTTTAATAATTGTAAGAATATTGCCTATGTTTCATGAGACAAATCCAATATTCTGGATGTTACAATGTTGTTCTTGTCATAACCCCAATCATTATCTTCAGAACATTTTTTGAATAATTCTAGATAAAAAAATTATAGTATCTGCTACAATTTTTGCCATTGATATATTTGGTGGTTATTTCAGACTAAATCGTAAACTTTTATATCACCACAGAACAATCCTAACAATAATAATTACATATTTACTAACAATAAGAACATATAAATACATATCACAAAGCTACAAACACTTTCAATTCTAAAATCTCAAAAGGTACGGGTTTTAACATCTTACATATATCATAAATGTAATTTGTAATGCAGTCACTGAGACACAGTCGACAATTAGCAGGCACATTGGTCAATATTTTTCATTTGTTACGTCTTAAATTAAATCAGAAAGTTTTCAATGTCAGAATTTCTATTTATCTAATATGGCAAGCTACACTTTGGTGAATATCAACATGTTTTTTTTGGCTCACGAGGATCTATTTTGTCCCATATAAATGTCTTATCCTTAATTTGTTACCTAAATGCTGCACTTTTTTAAGACATTAACTAATTTCACCCTACCACTAATTCTCCTGATTTTATTTTTACAAATATTTTTTCATCATTACACATATCTTTGCTTTGTATATCTAATTTGAGATCAGTGACATTTTCTTCTTCATCTAATTTTGTTATTGTGAATTTAACATCTTCATTTGCAATGTAACATTCGGGCGTAAGATTTTTCTGGTAGTTGAAATGAGTTTTCAAATGGTCCCGTAAGAAATGCGACTGCACAACGGCTAAATCACAAAATGAACATTTATGATTACCATTGTTAAAGTTGTCATTTTTATCATGCCTTCTAAAATGGTTACCGAGTGCATCCTGACGCTGGTTTGTATATGGACATAAGAAACATGGATGTAATTTGCGATCCTTGGTTGGCGTTGCATCTGTTTTACTTGTATCATTTATAGAATTATTTAAAGCGCATTTCCGTTGAAGTAGCCTAAGTGTTTGTTGATCACTTATCGAGAATTGTTGGAAATCACTTTTTGGTATACCTTTAGGCATCGTTTTGATCGCCAATTTAATGTGTTCTGTGCTGTCATCTTTTTTGTTTCCCGTAGGTTCCTCAGATTCAAGGAATCCATTACTTCCTTTTCTTCTTTCAGCAACAGCTTCATCGTTCTTTTGATGCTTCCTCATATGTTGAACATAATTAGCGTAATACTTTACAGAGTAGTCACAGAGTTCACACTTGTACCGCTGTTTCGAGCCGTGCAATGATAAATGAATTTTATACTGTTCCCTCTTCTCGAACGCGGATGGACATTTATGGCACTTGTATCGCTTCTCTTTTTGTCTACCATTTTTCAAATATGTTGGGTATATAAACTCTGGATTACCGTGCATTAGATACCCAAATTGAGGATCTGCTTGGAGAACGGGCGGAAAATGATCATTAGGTTTCACGAGCTTATCTTTATCACTTAAAACTCTTTTTTGAGCCTCCGTCTTTCTTTGAAATAGATCAGTACCTGACAGTGGAATATTTTTGTAGTCCATATCCTCGCCGGATTCATAATCGCAGGTCGACTTAGTGTCTGTATCATGTAACAACTCGTGTTTGGCCAAATTGCCAATATTCTTAACGGCGTAGCTGCATTTTTTACATTTGTTTTCGCCGTCGCCGCCATGTAAGCTCATATGATAGTTCAGTGCTGAAGTTTTAAAGAATTTTGCTGGACACTCTTTGCATGTGTACTGTTTTGGGACATGCTTCCCTTCGTGGGACTTCTTTGGCGAAATGTCCATATCATCATAATTTTTACCGGGGATGGTAACTACCCAGTTTATTTCCGACGTTGCCGCGCAGTGAACCAGCTCCAGCCTAGGTTCGGGGTGCTCCGGGTCCGTGTTATGGATAAACTTAAGCATTTTAGTTTTGGTGTGATATTCATCAGAGTGAACAAATATATGCGCAGCTAATTCAATGTCATGAAGTGTAGAAAATTCACAACTCCTACACTTGTTTGGAAATGAAAAATCGTGGAATTTATCGTGGACTTTTAATTCAGAGTCCGTGAAGAAGCGCGCTGGACATTTTTGACAAAAATGTAATGTTTTTATTACTTTGTTTTCGGGAGTCGCACATTCCTCTTTAACGAATTCATCGGCGGCATTCAATTTTTCTTCTTCGATTACCTTACGCAGTTTTGCTATCTGATCTTCATCAGGGATATCATGCTCGACGGGACAATAGATGCGGCCATATATTTCGCCGTGTGTTTTCGAGTGTTCCGCTAATCTTCCGGAATTGTCACAAGTAAATTTACAGTCCAAACATTTGTACACCAATACTTCGTTGTGTGCGTTTGCGACGCAGTGGATTTTTTCATGATTCGGAATTTTACATTTTTGAGTATTAACGTAAGAGCAATATCGACATTTATACATTTTATGGAATTCGTTCTTCGCCGAGACCCACACGTAGGGAATTTCATCGAGATTGGGATCGGATTTACCTTCTGTTTTATATGAAATCGAAGTGGACGCTTCAAGATCTGTCTCGAATTCACTTTTTTTCGACATAATACCGTGAACTCTCATATGCTGATGGAGAAGATGACGTTTGGAGACGCTGTAGTTACACTCGGGACATTTGTAAGGAGTGTCTGCAGGCAATCGGTGGAATTGCTCATGATACATGAACTGAGATTTGCTATTGGTCTCGTACGGGCACTCGGTGCATTTGTGTCGCTTGGTCGACGACTGATGTGCACCTTGTTGTTCACTCAATGGTGATTTACAACCCATTGCCTTGGCGATGTAATCTTCAGGGTCAGTAATGCCGTGGAGAACGAGATGTTGGACCAACTCTTGTTCGTCTTTTACAAAGAATGGACAGAAGTAGCACTTGAATATGGACTGCGGCGATGGCTGGTGTTGTTGCATGTGTATGATCAGCGCTGTCTTGTCGTTACTTTTGAAAGGACACTTGGTGCAGAAATCCGACACGGTCTCGTTCAACATGATCGACCCATCCGATTTTGGCTTTACTGTGGTGACGACTTTTATAACACCGTCATGTTTCAGTCTGCAGTGCCTCTGCAATCATTTAAAAAAGCACATTTTAATTTGTTTGTAATCTCATTACTTATATATATATATATATAATAATCTGGTATATCTCTATAAGAAAAAGTTATGTATGTTTGCAGCAAATAAACTCTCTATACAGGCTATTAAAGTTAATTACAAAGAGATCGTATAGACTTTTATGTTAATCACTTTATTATTCACATAATTTTTGTTTGTATATTACAATATGTCGTCACCGGGCTCAGATATCTATTAAATGTAAAAAACTTTATTCACCAACTGTTCATAAAGTAAATACTGTGATTTAATTCTTACCTGTATGACATGTTTCCAATTAGAGAGCTGATTACAATGGCCGCAGCGGTACGCCAAGTCCGCGGGGTCAGTCGTATTGTCAGGCTTCTTGGCCCCACCGCTAGCGCCCTGTTGAGACTTTGAGTCGTCTAAGCTGTACGGAGACGCCTTCGAATGTTCCCGAACATGCTCCAATAGAGCTTCTTTAGATGAGTCTCTGTAAATATCAATAATAATTTCAAATACACATTTTTGGTAGAAAACATCCTAGGAATAGGTTCACTGAGCTGACCACCAACTTCCAGTAATGGAGAGACAGTTGAAGAATAAGGTAGTAAATAAAAGTAGCATAAAGTAGTGTTGTTCAGTAGCTTACCTGTAATTGCATTTTTTACATTTCCATAAAGTCTTTTTAGGTCTCTTCATGTCTTCACTTCTATTATCCAAACTGTATTTGTAGTCGCCATGTTGAGTTTGTAAATCAAGTGGCTGCATATCTGTCGACGTGTTTGTAAGTTCGTTTGCATCGTTGTAACTTTCGTCGACGTCTAAGGAAGCGTCGACATTAGTATTCTGTTCAATATAATGAAATTCATTCTCGCCATTCTCATTTAATACCGGCATTGCCAAAAACTTATTATATTTGCTGTAATTTCTTCGCCCTGTCTCATCTGTCATTAGCACTTTTGCATCTGTATGGTTAGGATCCCTTGCTGACCTTAATTTAATATGTTTTGTTATATCCCATCTCCAATTAGATTTGTATTTACATTGAGAACATTCGAACGGTTTCTTATTTAAATGTCCCACAATATGTACGTGAAACCGAGACGCTGTGGAAGCCCAAAACATACAGTGTGGGCATTTAAATACCTTTTTTCCAACAGCTTGACTCGGTGACAGGTTCATACCTTCATTTTCATCAACGTTTTCTGAGTCAAAACTTTGAGGCGGTTCCGGAAGTGTGGAGTCATCATTGATACTGATATCAAGTGGTGTGTCGAATTTATTTCCCTCTGTATTGATATTATTCCACACGAACACCACATTCTCCATAGGATGTGGCTCGACCTCTTTTTCAGTATTCGAAGATACAGCTTCATTACTGTCTTGTGTTTCTGTTGCAACTGCTTTTGCTTCTTCCTCATTTTTCTTGCATGTTTTCATGTGTACGTATAGATCTGCACTAGATTTACACCTATGTCTGCAATTTTGACATCTTGTTGAACTTAAGCTCGACATCAACGTATTGGTGGGATTTCTGCTGGTTTGAGTCGAACACGTTTTTTCGTGTACCGAATGTTCCGATAAACATTTGCTTTCGAATCCGCAGTTCTTACATCTTAAAGATCCTTCTTCTCCTGTTTCCGTGAGCAATCTTTCCTTTAATTTATCGAAAAACGATTCATGTTTCTTTCGAGTTGTTGTTTCTTTCACGGGAGCACTATTAACGACTGGTGTGAATGTGACATCTGGCGGTAGACAGTCTAATCTGTTTGAGTTACTTGAATCTGGTGAATCGCTTGACATTGATTCTTTGAATTTCTTCATCGGCGGTTCACCGGACGAAGTTTTATTTTGATTTGGGGTTGAAGAGTTGAGAGGTATAAGTCGTGGTATGGGCCTGGGTATTTTTCGGCTCTCTTTACGTGACTTCGAATTTTCGAATGCCGATTCTTGTTGGCCCGAATGTGCATGACTTGACCCATTCTTCGAAGATGTTTCAGAAGCATCGTTTGAGTCACTATTGCAACTGACCAATTCTCTTTCTGCGTATTGTAAACCCATTTCCTGTAAAATAGAAAGAAAATACCATTAGCAAAAATATTGCCAATTTGCAAACTTCTAAACGCGCGAATATAGTAAGTTTGTAATGGTATGAGAAGGGATTAGATCTAATTTTCACTGATCTTATCGCCATACATAGGTACTTAAGTTTCTTGCAAAATATGTTACATGTTACGTGGGTACGTTACCTGGGAATCGAACCCGAGTATGTACAACTAGCATTGCTAAATCTATTGTCATCGCTAACTGTCAAAATTTTTAATAAACATTACTAGTTCTGTTTGAAAGTGGTCTAGTTGGCAGATCTTATCGATAGTTTACAGTATGTAATAAAAATCCTTATTACATTCCTAATGAACGCCTAACAAAACCTAATAATCTAATAAAAGAAACAAGTTCCATGTCAGTAACACCACTAGGGCGAACGCAGAAAGCTTTTAGCTAAGCTAATTAAATGTCTTTTTTTAAGAGTTTACTGGCAATGAAATCCCAAAGGAAAGAACTGCGCATAGAATACAAAACGCCCAGTTAATACAAACTATAGTTATTTTATTAATACTTTGAAATTATTTTTTTTGACATTAATCTTTATTCTCAAAATGTTTTGAACTCATCGCACATACATGTTGGCTGGCAAATATGTTTTCAAGTCTTGAAATAATTATTTTAAATGTACACCATTGAATATTAGAGGTATTAACATGTTTTGTGGATGGATGATACGTAGACGATGAAAGATGATTAACCTATTGTTAATGCTAAATGATAATCACGTCAAATTTAAACTCATGTTTTACCTACATTACTGCAATCTTAAGTTGATTAATAAAAACGGTTAAAAACCGATTGATTAAAAAACATTAATAATGAAACTAACTGTGCATCCGTATACTATGTATTATGTCAATCAAAATAATTCAGTCCTACCTAATATCGAATCTTAGACCAACCGCACGCAAGCAAAGTACCTATTAGGAAGGTACTGTAACCGCTAATCAACGAGACTCGCCTAAGATATAGATAGTAATCCATAGCATCTAAGCTCATTATACAAATATTTACGGGAAATCAAGCATTAAGTTGTAAAATTGGTTGAAATGCATGAGGTTATTCTCTAATGATTTTAAAAACATGCCGTTAAAATTGGTGACAAATCTTTAAATTGTTTACTAACAAACTAGAAAACTTTTAGAACTTAACAAACGATTCATGCATTATTTGTTTATTAGAAAGTGTTAATAATTTATGTAAAACTAATCTACCGGTACCTGACGAAAAAAACAAGCTAGTAATATTATCTGCAAGTTAAAATACAACATGTAACACAAGCGATATCGGTTCTTATTGCATGGACTTTATGTGAGTTGGAAAAGGGACTTAATGTAAACACGGCACAGGGCGCACACGAAGACTGCGGCGTGACGTCACCGGGTGCGGCCTGCCGGGTGCCGGGTGCCGGGTGCCGGGCGGCGGGCGGCCGGGCGGCGACACTCACCGAGGCCGAGTGCGAGGATCGCGAGTCGCCGCTCCCTTCCTCCTCCTTGGGGACGCGCGTGCTCCCGCTCGCCGCCTCCTCGGCGAGGCAGAGGTCGCTGGCGCCCACTCGGTTGCGACGCCGGTTCGACGTCAACTGCCCCACGGGTGGCGTGTGGTGATTCATCTCGTGCACCGTCAGACTCTGCCTGATGTCGGCAGTAAAGTTGCAAATCGAACAGCAGAAGCTGCCCGTGCCGCCGTGGTTTTTCATATGACGATCTAAATTCCATTTGTATGGCGTTCTAAAGTCACATATGGTGCACTTTATCATCGGCATCGAATGGTACTTGACGTGTTTCGTGTATCGCGCTCTTATATGCGTCACGTAATTGCATTTGTCGCACGAAAAAAAGTTTCCCTTTATTTTAGCGTTGGAAGTTCCGTTGACAATCATCGCTGCGTCACCGTCGACCTCCAAACGCTCTATGAGGTCGTCACCGCAATCTTCAACGTCCATGTCCTCGTCGCACTCCTCTACTTCTTCGAACAAATCTTCCTCTTTCTCCGATGACTCAGTGGCGGTAGCCGCGGCCGGAATCGGGTGTGGGGGTTCCATTTCCGTGTGTCTATCAGAGCCACTCTCGCCGTGGACCATTTTAATGTGTCGCACTAGTTTTTGATGATGTCGGGAGGCGTAAACACAAAAGGCACAATCGTAAATCTTTAGCTTCACGAAATGAACGTCACGCGTGTGGATAAGATAAGCTCGTGGGTTCTGTGTATAAAATGTGCACTTGGTGCAGCTGTAGTTTCTTCTTATTTTGCACTGCGGTAGTTCCAAGTCCTCAGCAGCGTCCGAGGAGCCCTCGGAGGACGCGTCGCCGCACAGGCGGCCTTCGAAGGGGCGCAAGATAGTCGCGACCTCGCCGACGTGCGCGCCCGGCGACGAGGACATCTGTTGAAGCATACTCCGCTGCAACAAACAATGCTCGGTGTCGGTTAAACGTGCCGAGACGAGAGTGGGAGGCGCGCGGGATGCACGAGGGGGCCGCGGCGCGGGTCGCGGAGTGCCGGGTGCGGGGTGCGGGTCGCGGGCGGGCGCGGCGGCGGCGCTGTGGCGTGTGGTGCGCGAGAGCGTCGACGGCTGAATGCGGCGCGGCGCGCTGCGGCCGTCGCACCGGCTCACGGCTGGCGCTGCCGCGGCGCGTGGGCGCGGGACGGGAGCGGAGGGTCCGATGTCATGTGCTCCTATGTTTTTCATCGTCGTCACCGCGGTTAGGGGAGCCGACAGCCGGCGGCCGACCTCCACTCGGCTACAACCAAACGAGACCACTCCTCTGTGTTCCACGAATCATATTTTGTTGCATAACCGCAGACGACTGACCCTAGCTCTGTTTTAACGTTAAAGTTTTTTCTTTTTCATCCATATGGTTAACACACGAGTTTGAATAACATCGGTTTGTAGGTAACTTAAAAAAAATAACAATCGGATGATTTTTTTTTTAAGTTAACAAGTAGTAATAGCTATAACGAATAAGAAGCATAAGAAATGTTGGTTAGTTAAGCGTTGATGTCTTTTGTGATGTTTATTTTAATGTGGAAAAGTGGAACATCTGTTTGTTTGATGTTATTCAAATATATCTTAAGCATGCATGATATATGCAAAAATAAGTTCTGGCAAACACTTTAACCACTAAAAAATTAAATAGCATTATAATTGTAAAATATACCGTTCTCTAAGATAAGCTCCCTGGGGAGTTTAGTGCGTACTTTTTATCTAATTCGCCTCCACGTCCTAATTTACCAACTTAAGTGCGTGTCAAGATGAACTAAGTAAGGTAATACAGCAACGATATCCATATAATGTAGTCAATACTGACGTTCGTCTGCCTATGTGGTCGTTGAAATAGGTGAGACGGAACAATCCACTCAGAGAATCTCGGCGCGTGAAGGCCTGACCCCTATGAAGCGTTCCCATGTAGCAATACCCGTAGAGGTTATGTAAACATAATTCTATCGCTGTTGTTATTACATTCATCCTATCCTAGGCATCCTATTACGCTGCAAGCCTACTTGAACATATCGTTCAACATAACTACAAAACTAATCCGTTATAATAATAATTGTACTTATAGATATATTACGCAAAACATAATGTAACATAATATTTGGTTCATTATTCTTATTGTTAATTTTTCAATGCATACACGTTTTTTACAAAAAGTTCTTTTTTTTTTTCAAACACAAGTTATATCGATAATAAGGCAAAAAGTAGTAGAAAAAATATTTTACTAGAATGTCTATAATATATACATATTAAGTAAAAAAATAAAATAAAATAATGTATTGCCGTTTTGTCTAGGAATCAAACTCGAAACCACAGTATTCAATGAAATACTGGTTGCTGAGTCATGCGGGTCAAAAACAAAGAAAGACTTCAACGTATCTGCTTTCAACTACATAATATTATGAAAATTAATCTATAACTTCTTTATTCCAAGATGTCTACTATTAATACACATACTAAACGGACACTAATCCGACTTGGAATCGAACCCTAGACATTAACGTTCGTTGTTCATCTACTACACCAATGGCAATGTTAGCTGATGATCTAGGCTAGATCTAGGGGTCTAGTAGAAATATTTTTTTTTAAAACAAAAATAGTAGTTTTTGAGTTATATAGGCATTGTAAGCATCTACGTGCTTGTTATTTATTTAAACTGATTTAACATTTTTTTCGATTGTCTAGAAGGGGGGGGGGGGGCAGGCCCCCATGGCTCCTCATGGCAACGTCTAAGCACTACACTGTTATTTCAAAATGATAGTTATCTATATTAATTATTGAAGAGAAAACTCATAAATCTAATTGAAACTTTTCTTCAGTAATTGTTTGCATTTAACTTTATACCGTTTACTTATGTATCTTAACATCTTATCGTAGCCCGTTGCTGCTTATAATGTGTAACATTCCTAATTTGACAGTATAATTAGTACTCCACGTATCAGAAACTTCTTGGTTATCGCTAAAGAGCGTTCAAAAGCACTAGTGACGTCACTAATTCCTAATTAAAAGCATCTAACGTGATCTAAACAGTGAGGTAAAGATTCCGAATTGTTACTGTTGCAAAACGAGTTCTATGTTCCAGTAAATAGAGTCGGTTTAAGAAAAATTTAACAAAGCTTTTAGAATCCTGTTAAATTATAAAACTTAAACATTACAATAAATAGATTAAAAACAACCATTATTTACATTTTTGAGGTTGTAATATTCACTACTTAGTTTTTTACTAAAGCTTTATACTCAGTTTATAAAATACCAGCTTTTTATCTATATTTCCTTATGAAAATTATATTATTGGTACCAGACTACAGCCAGTAATGACGCAAACCCGGGCGGAGGGTTTTAATTGCCTTGTTTTTTTATTCTCTCGAGAGTTGCACGTTTAAGCGACGTTATTCACCAACAACCACCGCATGGTAATTTTAATAAACTGCGTAATGTTTTCAATGCAGTTGATACTAATCCTGTCACCCTAATATAAATTAAGATATAAATAAGGTTAGAAATAACTATCGCTCGTTTAAAGTTACGCTATTTTCTGCAAAATTATGTCACATTAACGTGGCTCAATAAGTTCGTAGTTAACAATAACTAAACAACTTAAGAAATTAAAAAAAATATAGGTAACGTGTGGTATTTTAATCGGTTCGATAATAAAAACATTTATATGAATTTGTGTTACAAATATCCATCCGACATGTGTGGACCGTGTCTGAGTCTGTAGCCATCTATATACAACTAGTGACAGACGAGGTGTCTCAACAGTCTTAACTATATATTTTTACAGATATACTGGCTACAGAGTAACGTTGAGCGTTGACCCACATGTATGCCGCGGCCGAGCTCCAAGTAATGTTATAAACATAGCGTTGGTACTAGGCACGGTCAAGCGACCCTTTTATCCTATAAAATGTTTACTAAGTGAAAAAATGCTTCACTTATGTCTGTTACCGATACTATAAAGATATAGTTTTATTTATAAAATTGCACATATGTACAGAAGAAGTATGATTTAAATAAATAAATACGAATTAAAAAGTCATCAGTATATTACAAATTAAGTTATAAAATTCTTATCGTGATTATGTGATAATTATACGGTATACCTCCATAAACTTAGTACATTTTGTTTTGCGCTCTTTTAAGATATTCGAGTCGGACAGCGAATGGAAAGCGAGGCGTGAAGCAGCGCCGAGCCGTCGGGGCCAGCTGTCGGACATCCTGAGGGGTGCGGGGGGCACGGTGAGAGGCGCGCGGGACGCGGGGCGGGGACCCAACCAGGCAGGAAACGGAGAAGGCATCCCGGAGCACAATGGAGGCGGCGCGCCGCAGGGGGAGCCCTCGCAATCGATATGGCGTCGAGCCGCTAAGGTCTGCTGGCCGCTGTTGAGGCGGATGCCCCTCTCCCCGCGCCCGCGCCGCGCCCTGCCGCACCTGCTGGGTATTTATAGAGCGCGGGGGGTGCAGGGACGTTGAGTGCGTCCCAGCGAGCTACCTGCGTGTGCACACCGACACCGTGCAACTCGAGGGCAAGCCGCGGCTCAGACGCACTCGCAGAGTCACTTGTTTGTCACGACGATGTAAAAATAGTTGCAGCAAGTTGCCGAACGTCGTTCGCCGTGTGATACCTTGCCACGTTTCAAATAACAGGAAAGAGTTTGTTTTGCCTTGTTCTGCACCGCACGCGGAGGACGAATACGTCGGTGCAGTTTAAATGCAATGCGCTTCGTGCGTCGTGGCTTCTGCAAGTCTGTACTGACCTTACAATTAAGGTTATTTATGGGAAAGGTCAATTACAAACTTACTTTGAGACTCGTGCTAATGTAGAAAGTTCATATCTACATTACTTTAACAGATGAAAATGATTTAATTCAATGATTTTATCGGATATGATTTTAGTTTTGAACATAACATGGAGATCAAGGTCGTACGTTTCTAGCAGCTTTTTACTGATATTATTTATAAGGGAATTATTTTTTAAAATTAAATATATTAAGCGCGATGCTGCCCTCAAATGAAGATAAAGAGAAAGGGATTCTAAATTATTGAGTATCGATTTAAAATACCGAGATACATAATTATTTAAAGTTCACAAAATACGTAATAGTAAGGCATTTGTTAGCCAAAACATTTATTATAATATAAAAGGTCTAATGAAACTTCGTAAAGCCGTACAACAAAATTGCGTTTACCTTAAAATTCAATGTCCTTTCACTCTCGCCTACTTCGAAGTTCGACTCCCATCGAATCGCGTCTACATCGCGCATATCGAGTCATTTGGATACGAACATTACTTTTGCTTTCGTTCGTGAGCCGCTTTACTACGATTATTTTGTGTACCGTATATTTGTTACGAAGTTATATTTACAGTAATAAATATTTCTTATGATAATATTGGCGTAATAGACTTGAAGATAAAGAACTATTGTTGGCAGCGTCAAACATATGTCAAAACTTTTAAGAACATTCAAAAGTCCATAAGTAACTAGTTATACGACTGTACTCTAGCCATTACGATTTTTCGGAAGTAATAAAATTGCCCATTGTACTATATCTAAGCATAGTTATATATTAATTTTTAGAATACATATTGACAGAGCACACATTTTCGTATAGGTAATATCAACAACAAACAATGCATCACTTGATACGAATTTTCGCAAAGTATCAACGTCATGTAAACTGTACTCCAACGATTTATCTGCGGCGCGGCGCAACCGGCGCGACCGACACGACGTACCTACATCTGCACTGAGTCAACATCATTGTCTGCATTGTTTGGAGGTCCGCAACGGTTTGTGACTCGACGTAGGTGAAACTGTTGGTAATAGATTAGACATTTGTCTTTGACGCTATCTAATAACATCTATAGTTAGTAAAAGTTAAAGCGTAGATATGACAGGCTTCATCCGTCGATGTTAGGTGGCGGGCATTGGGGACGCAAGCAGGCAGGCAGGCAAGTCGAGCGTGACTAGCACGAGTGCGCGGCTGCGACGGGAAGCGGCGGGCGACGCTCACCTTGCCTCGGCCTCCGCAAAACACGACCACTTCTTTCATCGAAACAAGTTCGTATCCGATATCAATGTTGTAGCAAATTTTCACTAAAGTAATTGTTGTGATGTTCGACTGCGTCCGCCATCAGACGACGTTATCACGGCCGTTAGCTGCAGTGCCTCACTCCGACGAGGCGCCGTAATCAATTCTCCACGTACACGTTTATGCTTACATAGTTACATATTGCCGCCTTTGTTTAAACAATCTTCAGGCAAAACGCTTATTGTAGATACTGGTGCTGGTAAACTACCGTTAACTGATAGACGACAGCTATTTATGCTTGATAACAGTGCACGACGACATATTAAGTACTCTTCTCTTCTACCTCTTAACTTTAAACTTTGAATTTATATGTGAGGAATAACATATCGGTGGACCCATGCGGACCTAATAATATTTCAGGTGGACGGCATCGTATCAGCTGCAGCGACGTTGCGGATTTTGCGACGTAAATAATTTGCGCGCCAATTGACCTTTCGTCGGGCGTCGTCGGAGTGCGGCGGTGGCGTGGCGGTGCCGGCGGGCGCGGTCGCAGCGCCGACCAACATGCGCTATATATAGATACACGACAACACGGCTCAGCCTCACGCCGCCCCGCGCCCGCCGGCCGGGCACCCGCTAGGGGCCGACTACGTAGGCAGTTTTCCTTTATCACCCGCTCGACAGCCTCCGGCCTGGAATTTAGGGAAACGACGCCGCGGCTGCCGACGCCGCCGAGACGAAGGCGACGGGGCGCCTACCCACGCGACGCTCTCTGCTCCCGGGATCAATACGCTGCGAGTGGTAACCGCCAGCAAACCTCGTCCGAGATACAAGCGGCTCTAAGTAGATATAGAGTGGGCAAGAATCGAATAGACGGATTGTTTTAAATCTTTATAAAGTTTCATATTATATGAATTTTGTTTAGAAATATTGGGCGGAGCCATGGTCTAGTCAGATTGGTCTATTCTATACTAATAGTTAACATTGCCCTTGCCTTTGCAGAGTTGTATAACATCGACGTGCGCGACAATAATGAGTAGTCATTATTTTCATAACTGAAACGCCGAGGAGTCAGCGGCGGCTCACGTCCGCCAACTATCTACGTAGGTGTGATACAGCGCGTTGATTCTCGTCCGCCGCCATGTCACCGGTTGGACGGGTAATTATCATAACCTTGAAGAAGGTGGCCGCTAAACGGCTCTCGGCGCGTCAAACAATGAAAGGAGTGCAGCCGGCGACCGGCGACCGGCGAGGGCCGCCGCGGCGACGGGCGCTCGCGTGGAATTCGTACCGAGTGGCGTGAGCCGCGCTCGTTTAAAGATGGCTGCTATGATAAAGCGGTGACGCTCCTCGGGCGCGGGCGTCGTGTCGATGGCGCGCGTGTCGGCGTACGTGGGGCCGGCGTTGTGTGTGTGTGTCTCCGCACCCCGCGCCCCGCCCCGGTCGCGCACCGCAACGCGCCCGCGCCCCCGACCCCCGCCGGCCGCGCACACCGCCGCCGGCCGCAGCTCTGCCGACCATCCCGCCCGCTGATAATGTGTCTTATCAAAGCAGTAGATAGCAGAGGTGCTGCGCTCGATTAGATGTCACGGACGCCAGCGCCGGTCGACATGACGCGGCCGGCCTGCACGAGCGCTGTGGCGACTTGTTTGTCCAATAACTTGTTGACGCTTCGATTTACATTATGAGTCAATTTGTTATTGGCTATAGAACAGATTGGGTATCGATTATGTGATCATCGTATCTCGTGCTTTACTATCGAAGGAACATTAGGAGGCGAGTTAATCGCGATAGTTTGAACACTTCTTCAATTAACACTAATTACGCTTACTGAAATGACAACTTGTTGTCGTTGTTTCTATTACTTACCAGTTATCAAAAAAATGACTGCGCGGTTCAGTGGCTAGACAAATCACTCGCGGCGGTAAGTCGTCAATACAAATTCCAAAAGTCAAATGATGCTTATAATTTGATAAGACTTTGTGAACACTTGGTTTAAAGTAGGTTTAACTTTATGATGACCGAAACCTCGGAATGTATGTACCATTTGTTAGATTTTAACCAAATGTATACGGTGACGTAAGACTAGGACTAGACTAGTTCTTGTAACAGTACACGCTCAGATGGGCCAAGAAGCTTAATGTGTCATCTTATCGTCTTAAAGAAGCCGCCACTTGACATAAGTACGAGACAAGCGCTTTGACAATTACAAAATACCCTAAAGTAATACAATAACAAAACTAGCTTACTGTCTGTACAGTAAGTAAAAATTATCACAAAGGGATAAAAAAAATAGTAATAAATTAATAGGCCGTAACTCAATTAGTTCAGAATATTGTTATGCTTTTATAAATGTTATTTGAAATTACCTAACAATTTTATATTTTGGACAATTAAAACTTGGAAGCGTACATGTAATTTTTACACATCCAATTTGGTAAATATACATCGCCATCCACTATCGTGTATTGAAGTCGTATAGTTAGAAACACCAAATTGGTTTAAGTCTTCTGAGATTTTCGTGTCGCAAAAGTGTCAAGAAGGGGAGTATCGCCAATAGGCCAACACAATTTCCAAACGAGAGGGTGAATGTTTAATACCATCGCTGATACGTAGTCGATCGATGTTTAAATGGACAGTGGCTAAAAAAATATTCTTAAAATAGGGTAAAATAGTAAGCAATACGTATTTTTAAGATGATTCAAGTTAGGTCATATGTGACTGTAAATTGGTACATAATAACAGGATTGCTTTTACATTGTATGAATAAACGCATCCCAATTTTTAGGTTGTATAAGGTACTTGAAAATAAAGTCGCTCTATAAGAAGATCGAACTGAAGATCATTATGGCACAAAACAGCTAGCTATTGTTCACTTGTTTCTTTTTTCTATGATTATAATTGCTTGCTATCGTAACTACGTTTTGTCTTGAGCTCGGAGTACTCCAGCCAGTTTTTTGCTCGCCTTGCTGGCGAACATTGCGAGTCCCAGTTCCAAATAACTGGGCTAACGAGACGTACTATCTTGAATTAAAGTTACGAGCATACGTGTCGTGCTGCAGCATGCAGATATAAAAAGAACTTAAATGCGTTTTATGTTAGTATTATTATGGACCAATTTACGGCGATAATGTTTAAAATAAAGTAACAACTAAATTACGTAAAAAGCTTATAACCGCAAGGCTTCCAAAAGAAAATGGCCTAAACTACCTATACAATATATACTCTTCTTTTGTTTATATTGTTGTTATATAGGAATTTTGCATTTTGTAATGTAAGGTTTACTAGCAGAGGTTTGTATAAAATTGTTTTGAAACAAATGACATGTAAAGATATATATGTTGGAACATGTTACATCGAGGTGGTCAATAATCTGGCTACTTATCTCAAATTATGTGTAAATAGATAAGGCAGTCCCACACAATGTCTTACGTCACCAATTGCTGGAGAGAAACACTAAAAACCGAGATACGTGGTACGTTGGAGTGAGGGTAATCGTTTGATTAGATTAACATAAAAAGACTACAAGAAAAATGTTTGTACTCTCTTTATCGTAATAATGTGTATCTAAATAAAACTTATGGTAATTTTTTTTAATGTTAATTAATTTTTTTTAACTATTTTTACTAGTTTCTTCACAAAATTAAAAATAATGCTTCAATGCAAGCTATAAGTAGATGCATCTGAAACTTTTGGCACTTAACATTGAGGATATTATTAGGTTATTAAGACCACGGTAATACGTTAGGTTTTACTGCAGACATCTCATGTTTTTATTGTTTATTAAAAGGTACTTTACCTTTACACCTTTAAATAAACGCTGTAAATCAATTCAAATTAAAACAGCGGTGAAACTGATAAGAGAAACTGCGCACTAGGGCAGTAACACTCGCTGTACACACGATTGTACGTTGTAAATGTTACCTACGCGGCGCATGTGTGAGTCGAAGAAACCCAGGAAAGCGGCTGCGACGTGTCGCAAGAAGCCGTTGAAGTAACATAAGCGCGGCAAATTATCAGGGTCGTGCGACGAAGGCACCGCCTCGAGCTCCGAGCGCCGTCGCCGCTGACTGTACACCGCCACACTAGCTATATCTATACAAGTACTAACGACCATCACGAGTAAACAACTCCGAAGCCGATGTCGCCGGGTAAGCAAAAGCGGAAAAATACGGACGTAGCAAAGGACGTTCGCTTCACGACACGACAAAGAACAGTCACGCGGTTCGCTCCCGCGGCGGCAACCGTCTATATATCTAAATATACTCTAGTTTATATAGTATGCAAACTACGATGGTATGAATCCTGCCGGTGGTAAAGGTTACATTAGAATATGGTCGTTTTTTTATATAAATCAATGGCGGTCCGCCATATTGTAACGTTTGCTTGCTTAAAACGGGTTTTGTTGTGCGCAGGCGCAAGCAGCCGGCCGCCAGCTGGTCTCGAGTCAGGTGGTGCGTGGCCTCGCGGTCGCCGCGCCACCACGCCGCCGCGCCGCACAGCAACTGTGCCATAGCTTTACCACTTGCATTGTGTTACAACGATGCTCAGCTAAAAACTTTGCTTAGACGTCAATATCTGCCCACTTCAAAACTTTTTTTTTACATACGATAATAGATGAACAGTACTGCAATTATTACTTACGTGAACCGTAAAAATGTAACGGAAGCAAAGGCATTCTTCATATTATCATGTTTTGACACAATGATTTATGTAATTGTCTAAGTAATAAACGTCCTTGACATTCTAATAATGCAATGAGAGCGTGTTGAATGAGTTTGGTCTGGAAATATCAACTCCGTATAACAAAGCAGCACTCAAGTGAAGTAGAAAATAAAACAATAGTCGAAGCGCGCTTAGGTCATATTTAGGTAGTGCGTGGTGAGGTCACCGGCAAGCGGCGGCAGCGGCGGCGGGTGCGACGCCCGCGCGCCGCGCCGTTTTGTCGACATGGATGCGGACTCGACAGAGCGACCGCGTGTACATTACGTGCTACCTATCATACAGCCAACTTACATAACCAGTATCAAATTAGATCTGCTTTTTCTGATTTGATATAAACACCATAGATATAATATTATCTGTAGTATAAGGGGATGAAGCGATTTGTCACATATATGTATGTCAGTACTACGCATATAAAATGTTATAGTGGCGAATGAAGTAGGTATGTGTCCATATGTATAGTAGATTGTCGAGCATGTTCGATATAGCAGTGGCAGTGCGCGACGCTCTTCATTGTCGGCTGTCGGCTGTCGGGTGGCGGCTGGCGTTCGCGCGGACACGACCGACCTCTTTACGTTTCAGTGACGCACGCTGCACGCGACCACTGCCAGCGGTGATAATTGTGTGTTGAAAATGAAAACACCGCGACGCTCGGTCGTTGACGATAACGACCAACCACTCGCACACCACGCTGCCAAATACGCAATAAAAACGAGCATTGAATTCAGACTTACAATACTACCGCGCACCATTGGTATTCAGAGAGCTGTAACTAACATGACTGAAGATTGAAGTCTTCATTCTTGTTAGCGATGGCTTTCGGTCATATTCAAGATGCGTTCCTTGTAACGCAAATTACATTTTTGAAATGTACACGTTCTTCGAATGTTGGTAACCTGCCAAAGATTTACGTGGCGAGTGTAAGGGACGCATAGCAGAAGCAGCGAAGAAAAATGCGGCATACACGAGCGAGCTATAATAGTACGTGCGCACTAGCTCTATGTGGCTTCACAGAATCCCCTCGGCAAGGCTATCGCTGATAACGTGTTATCTGCGCCGAGTGGCCGCCGCGATGGCAATTCAGCGTAACAGCATCTCTTTGTTATATACATGCGACTTTTAATATCATCTACGAGTATACTATTGGCTTTTATTTTCTTAAATTATGTAATGAATTATTTAAAAAAATCACTGGTAGGTTCTTAGCCATATGTCCGATTTTCGATCCAACATTAGTCCATATGAATACCAGTGACATTCCGTTAAAGAGTATATCCTCTTCCTAAGAGTTACGTCTGTTGTACTAGAGGCTTCAAACCTTATTTTTAAGCCGATAAACTAAGTTAATAAACGAAAACGATCAGTGATTTGGAATGTAATATTTTCAGTAGGAGAGGTAGTTGAATTTTATTTAGCCAATTAATATTGTTGCGTGCGCAGCCGAGCGCCGTAATTGAAGACGTGCATTGTGCGGCGACATTAATTATTAAATTGGAGCGTCTGTTGGTATCAAAAATGCGAACCTCCATATAATTTATGTAGTTACTTTTGGCAACACATCGTCTGAGGTTATGGCGGTGGCAGTGAGCGGGAATGGCAACAGCCCCCTCACTAGCCTGCCCTCGGGAGCAGTGGGTGGCGGCTGGCGACTGCCCGCCCGACCTCCATTCTTCGGAACTTAGCTTAAATATATATAGCACACCAACCTTGTTATGTAAGTCTACTTGTGGTGTGTAGACTTATCTTATTACTGTGACCTACCTATAACATTTGTCAATTGTTATTATAGACGAAGAACCTTGCTTTAACAAATAAGGTGGTCACGATGCCACATAACAGCAGCAGTCACAATTTAAACAAATAATTAATTTAAATATTTTTGTTTTTAAAAACGCTATTTAATATTAAAAAATTATGCAAATATAAAAATTTAATATTATACAAATAACAAAAAATAGATGTTGCAGTTCATTTGTAAAATATGTTATAGTATTATACAAATCAGCCTTGTTAAAAAAAAATTATGCTTAAATAAATACGATAGATTAATCTTCCTTCTTTCATGAAGCTAAATTATTATCGATATAAATATAAACGCTAATTTAATCCAATGGGAAAAGGTAAATTAACCTCTTCACTTTCATGTTTAGTTTGCTATCACTTTTAATACAATTATGAATCTTTACCTAACTCTACGGAATCTATTCATACAACTAACGTTGCGGTGTTGAGACAAATTTATTTAAATTTATTGAACAACATATGAAATATAATTTCAACCGATACACTTTGACCACAAAAAAATGAGATAATTTATAAAGTTAAAAAGTACTTGTATAAGGTTCAGGTTATATGGATGACCACTACGCATGGACATGTCAGGGAGTTCTAGTAAATTAATTATTTACTAGAACTCCTTCGTTGTAAGAGAAATTTCTTTTACTATTAATGTTGTTACAATATTTTTAAGAGGGATTCAATTTGGCTTTCATCACCAGAGACGTTCCAGTAAGGATCGATAAATAAAAGGTAACCTTGGCAAGATCGGTAGACAGGCTTACCTGAACCGAAAGTTGTGCTTAGCCATTGTTAAACTTCGTGGCTACAGTCATTACTGTTTAACAATAACATGTGTTGAATATTTAGGTGTAAGACCAATTTATTTGATAAAAAAAAATAAGTTATTAAATTATTCATCTCGTGGTTTCTTCCTAACAAATAATTGTAAAGTGTTGGTCGTTTAAGGAAAATTGTTTATATTTTAACTTAAGAATTGTTCTGTCTTCTACCGTACATGATTACGTTGCCAAGTTTTTGAAACCGAATAGCCTTAGCGGCTCATACATGATTCTAATAAATAATAACATGGCGAGCTGTTTCGTTCACTGTTCTTTATAAATCCATTCAATATTATTTCATATCAATTGCTTATGCCGTTTATATTTGATATTTTGGACAAATTTTCTAATATATTTGGACAAAATTTTAGTAAAAAGAAATAAGGTTTTTACTAATGTTGATCAACAACGAAACACATATATTTAAATTTGTTTATCTACTAAAACAAAGTATATATGTATGTATGTAACATATAAAGTATGACGATATGGAAATAAGAATACTGTTACGTAGTAATAGTTGTTAGAATACTATTCTGAATTGAATGTTATATTTTTATCGATATTAATAATCGATAAGAAATTGATATTCAAATTTTTCATGGTTGGCAACTCTCGAATATCGCTACGGGAACTATATGAGTGTGAGCCACCTGCATTCGTCAACTTCCCGCAGATTTAAACAGGTCATTGGCCCCTTTAGCGGGGACTGATCCCCAACGCATTATCTAGAAACATCTTGATTCCCAGATGATTTTTTATGCGTTATCCGCTTGTAGATCAAATAGATCATAATCATAAATTAAGATGAATATTAAAGTTATTAATAATGGCAAAGTTGGGTTAAATAACGCAGGGTCAATGTTTATCGCAATTCATTTTTGAAAACCATTTGTTATAAAAATCCGGAATACGTCAAACCAACGACATATTTCTAGC
>JAAOEG020000001.1:3517224-3529211 GCA_011763625.2 Papilio bianor
ATATGCAAACAACTTACAGAAACATCATCTGTAGGATATAGGAGAATATCCCTGAGAGGATCATTGAGCAATAAGGTTTTATTTTCCTGAATGTATTGTTCAAAATCTAACACTGTGCTTTTGTTAGCAAGTATATTCTGGAACAGTAATAAATAGTTATATTCATTTAAAATATAGCAGGATTTAAAAATGTCACATTCATGTTTTTATAATAGTATAAGGTGGTAAATGGGCATGTGGCCACCTGAATTCACTAAAATACAGAGGCAAATCAGTAATTGCAGATTTATGGCCAACATTTAATCAATGGAAGATGAGAAGCATATAGAGATTATTTCCCTTCCTTTGTATCTCCACCTCTCCTAATTCAATTTCCCTTCCCATCTTTTCCTTGTAAGAAAAGAGTGGAGGGGTAAGGAAAGAATGCTAAAATAAGGCCTCCGGCACTAAATACTATGCACCATGGTAAGGCTTCTACAGATGCCAAATTTGCAACCAAATAATAGAACCATAAGTCTTTTAGTAACATCATTGGAGGTGATAGCTCAAGACATGATAAAAAACAATTAATCATTTTATGAGCATGTAAAGTATACATTTTTTTAAATTTATAATCACAATATTAATACAAAATGGGTCATTATGCACTACACACTCCACTTGACTCTTATTGTTCACACAATGGTGTGGAGGCAACTCAACACTTTGCTGAAAGCTCTACAAGATGAGAACAATCTTTATTCATGAGGAACATAAAGAAGTACAAAATATTGACCATATTAGCCAAGCTATATTAAGCCTGTTTGCAATGCTTGAAGTAAATCTTCTATCCAGGAGATTAACAAAGACTTCAGTGTTAACAGTATAACATAATTCCTAACTATGAATATGACTGTTATTGACTCATATCAAAACAAGGCACTGCCTTAACAATACCACAGAATAAATGTTATGTAAATATACAAATTAACAGATCAATACAAAGTTACTTTTGTATAGTGCATCACCACAAAATTATATCAAGTAGTAATTTCTAAACCAGCAAAAAACATCAAATAAAAAACATAATATTTTGCTTGATTTTGGTTTGTAATATTATTTGGTAGTAATGTTTTAACTGTTGATAATCATCAATTTATATCTATTTTAGGCATAATATTTTAAAGCTAGTTTTTGTCCGCAACCACATACGCGCGAAATTACAAAAATTCAGTAGCCTATGTGTTATACCAGATTATGTTCTACATCTGTGCCAAATTTAATCGAAACCCGGTGAGCCGTTCTGGCAATATCTTCTAAAATCCGTCGTATCATCCACCTAAATTTTCGCATTTATAATAGAAGAACTTACGGAAAAAAATAAATTTCCATTTTTTTTTTGATAAATACATATTTCGTACTGAAGTTATTACATATTTAACTAGCGCAAATGAAAGTTTAGGAAATAATTTATAAATAAATTCTGTCTAATTATATTAGCTTGTTTAAAGTTAAATATGAATGAAATGAAACCGTACGATATTCAATATATTTCTGATTTTACATAAAAAAATATATAAAACGGGTTTAAATACAATTATTTACCTCATATTCAGCGCCATTCTTTTTTGCTTTGGAATTGACAGGGGGCATGTTGAATTCAAAGTGTCACACGGCATATGAAATTCTTTTATTTTATTCCTTCTTGTTCACTTATTTACATTTTGAACACGTCGAACAACATTCACAACACCAAACGCCGAAAAATTCTAACGAGAGCGAAAAACGATATGACAGAAGGCGGTGGCATTGACGCAAGTTGAGGTTGCCAGTTCCAGTATCACAGAGTTTCTTCACAGATAAAGAAATGACTTTTCGCAACTTTAAAGTTGCCCTAATTAAATCAGTCCGAGAAGTTGGGCTAAAGAGAAAATAAAAATAGTTTAATATTTTTCTTCGTCTATTTCAATTATATAAGAAATCTTGTAGTCACTTAATGATATACAGAAGCCAAAATCTTATGATATATGAATAAAAACATTATTCTGTATATATTTCATGTCTTCAAAATATAGTTCTTGGGAGGGTGCAATTTTTTTTTAATGTAACAAATTGTAGAGTAATCTGAGACTTAGGTAGATTTGTTTATTCAACTTACTAGTCTAAGTACCACCTTTACTTTACCTTTAGAAAACTATGAAATGAAGTAAGTAATATAATTTGTTTTTTTAACTATCATTTAACATCAATACTAGCTGACCCGGCAAACCTTGTTTTGCTTTGTATTTTATTATCGTAGAGGGTTGAAAATTCAGGATTGTATGTACTTTCTAATGCTGTGTCGTAAAAAAATTAAAAATATTAATTATCTTAAAATTAAAAAAAATTAGGGGTGGACTACCCTTTACATTTAGGGGAATGAAAAATAGAAGTTGTCCGATTCTCAGACCTACTGAATATGCATATAAAATTTCATAAAAATCGGTCAAGCTGTTTTCGAGGAGTATGGTGACAGGAGAATTTTATTTATTAAAAGTACCGCTCTTTGCTTCGTAGTTTTTTTTAAATAATGAATTCATTTGTAGGGAATATGTTATGGGAATATGTTATGGGAATATATACTGAACATGACTTATTTAAAAAAATGTAAGGCTTTACTCATGTATGTCGTTTGGTAATTGCGATGTTAGTTTAAGAAATAAAAAACGGTTATAGTATATGTTTTCTCTTGTAATTTTTAATACAATAGTTGGTTTACGAATGTCACCTTTAGCTAAGTATATTACACACAATATTCTACAAACATATTAATATTAAACATTTAACAACCATCCTTATATTAAAATATAAAAGGTGGGGAACAATAATTTATTCACACTTTTGAATATTGAAATTGTAGTGTTATTATTTTCTATCCCGGGCACTGCCATTATGCAGATACACATTTATAAACATTTGACAATATATTTTCATATATAAATGCGAGTGTTTTATGCGTACATAGTCTTGTATTATGATGTAATCATCATAAATATTTTCAGCATCACTAGTAGTACTTTATTACTTTCACTTAATTTCCATAGACAAGTTAATTATGACTTTATAGAGAGCCAAAATTAATAAGACAGTGCTGCCATTTGATTATTAAATACATTTTTAAAATTTTCATAATATCATCCAATAAATAATTATGAAAAACTATTTATATTAAAAATTACTCCATTGCAGATGTATACAATTGTCCTTACTAGCAACTTGTAAATGGGTTTTAGAGTATAATGTAATAGTATAAAAAGGTACAGAAATTTTTACATATTATGCAATCGTAACTATATACAATTAATATAAATAAATTATGATTGAGGTAGGTGTTCTATTTACTTCTACCTCATCAGTCCTTTTGTAGGTAACTTAATTTTGTACCTACGAGAGCAAACAATAGACGTAATTATTTTTTCTTGCAAATTTGTATAAGTTATACTGTTCGTCAAAGTTAACCTTTTCAAATACAAATTCATATTGAATACTTATATTAAGACATCTAATAACAATCAATTTACACTTAGTTTAAATAAAAGAATAAGTAGGAAATAATTTCAAGTTTTTTAACAAAAAAATTAAGTAAACGATATTTCCTATTTATTTGATTACCTTTAATTTAAGTGTAAAAATCAATTATACCTATCATTTTTACATTTTGGCATGGTTTATGGCACAATATATTAAATTAATTTTATCCGCACGAATATATCATGTTTGTGGATATCAAAAGGTAACAATTCGACGTGTTAGATATTTTTAATGATCCTTATTATGAAGAAAAAAATATCACACTAATAAATTGAGTATTCATTAATTTTATCGAGTCCTTCTTCGTGTCTGACAGTCACATCGCGGAGTAATATTATCTAGCAAAGAGATTTATCATGGTTGTTTCGCGGCGGGTTCACAGATTGCGCGCCATCTTGATTTTGGTCCAGCGCCTGCGCCGAATGACGTAGGACATATTGCGAGCATGACGGTACCGCCGACGGTCAAGTATATTCTTCCTCATCATCCTCGTCCTCGCTAAAGTCGGATTCTGGATCGGGATCTGGTAGAGGCTGGAAATAGTTGACTGGTGGGTTCCGCGCTGGCACTAAATATCCTAGTGAGTCTTGAGGTGGCGCGGGGGGTCGCGGTAAACGCATTTGAGTAGTCGTGCCTCCCGATTCAGCTGCCGCTTTCAGCTTGCTACAGATTTCGTCAAAGCCGATTCTATTGCGAGGATCTTCCTCCCAGCAGGCGCGCATCAATTCAGACGCAAATATAGGGCAATCCTCCGGTGGAACTAAAACTATGCCGTTCAAAATTAATTTTGTAGCCTCGTCATTGTTGTGACCATAGAATGGCTGTTTGCCGCGGCTGTAGATCTCCCAAAGAACGACCCCATATGACCAGACGTCCGATTCGTGAGTAAAGCGAGCGTAAACTATGCTTTCTGGGGACATCCACCGTACAGGCATAGGTCTTTCTCCTCCCATTTTGTAGTAATCACAGGTGTAGACATCCCGAGACATACCGAAGTCGGCTATTTTGACGGCGAGATGTGCTCCGACCAAGCAGTTCCTGGCTGCGAGGTCTCGATGCACAAATCGGCGGGCGGCAAGGTACTGCATGCCAAGTGCCACTTGCAGAGCGACGTGCAGCAGGCTCGGCTTGTCCAGCGTAGGACCCGATCTTCCGCCTCCTCGGGACCCCCGTAACACTCCAGCCAAGTCTCCCCATTCCATGTATTCGAAGACCATCCAAGGACTCGCACTAATGTCATCTGTAAATTAAATAATAAACAAAACATTAACAACGTTAACAAATTTATTCACAATAAAGTATATTAGGGTTTATCTGGTTATTATATAATATAATAAAAACAAATAAATTACCTCTATATACAACTCCCACAAGACTTAAAATATTAGGATGTCGGAATGCAGACATTATGGACACTTCCCTTACGAAGTCCTCTTCAGCGCTACGCCCTGCGCTCTCTTTCAACACTTTGATGGCTACGACTTCTTCACCGCTGTTTGTCCTTAGAACTCCTGTTATAATAAATCAAGCATTAAATGCACGATTTCTTTTAAGTTCAGCTTGTGATAAGTAATAGAAAACAATCGTTTGGACCAATTTTGTAGATGTACATGTAGATTATAATTTGTTTTTTAATCTCTAGATCTTCTTACTACCTAATATTTTATGTTTCTTTATTTGTAAAAACTTTTATTAGAACCTAACCTTAAAATAACTAAAAGAACGTGTAATGGTTGTTCTTGTCCTCGTATATTGTTCATATTTTTCTAAGATTAGTGACCTTAACCCCTAACTTCAAATAGTGCACGTATAAAGGGGCTAGCCGAAAACCAGCGCTGGATCTGCCTCGACCGTCGTTGAAAGATGACAAACTCAGCTAATGCGGTTGCCATCTTTTGCCACATTTTTGGACTTTTATAAGTTTGTTTCATTTAAAGTTTTTACCATACCAAATTTATTGGACTCGTACGTGTAAACTCTTTTATAATAGTAATACCGACCTTTGTGTACTTTCCCGAAGCATCCCTCACCGACCTCCTCTAGGAAGGTCAACGCCTTGCGGTCGAGTAGGGGCACCTGGGGCTCGTTGTCGTCGGTGCGCCGCGGGCCCGGCGAGCCCGGAACTGCTCCGCACACGCCGTACTGCGGGTTCGTTATATACCGTTCAGCAAGCAGTGGTTCCCCAGGTCTGATACGCTACAAACACAATCTCAGCTATTTTGGGGCGGTTCATGGAAAATTTTATTAAAATAGCTGTAGAAAATAGTAGCATGTACCATTTGATTTAAGATTTTTTAATTGTAAAATATGAATAGGCAGTCTGTAAGTTGATAGTTCTTAATCTCAGGGAAAGAATGGGTTACAAAAGCTGTAAGTACGCATTTATTGACCTTTTTGATTGATTTATTACGCATTTAATAATAAAATATCCATTTAATAATTCTACTTTAAAGGTAGCAAAATAGTTAGCTTACGCCTCAAAAAAGTTGCTCGCTGCCCATAGACATCCGCAATTGAAGAAGCGTTTCCTATTTTTAATCAACGGATGAGGAGATTCACAGAAAGAGAATATAATTCTTCAAACTGTGCGTCCCTTTTTCCGTTATGTCCACTTCCCCTTCCCATCGATATATATATGTAAGAAAAGGGTGGAAATGGGAAGAGAACTAAAATTAGACAGAACAGATGTTATTGTTGGGGGCCTCTGATCTGACCACTGGTAAGATATACTTTATAGCATGAATTGAAATATTGTTAACTACAACTAGTTGTGTCAATGTTTATAATAACGTTTTATGAACAAAAAAATAAAAAATAACACGAACAGAGTTGCGTTCTTACCGGTTTTACTTTCCCGTCGACGTTACACATGCGTCTTCTTATATAGAGGAAAATGGCTGAAGCTACGAGGAACAGGAGAAGTGCACCGCCGACTGTGACTCCGATTAGTATGTGCTGACTACCGCTGATGTTACCGCCCGGTTTCACAAACGAAGTATCACCCAGAGGAGATTCCGAAAACTCTTCGCTGCTCACCAGGGATTTTGGGGACTGTAGATAAAATGTTAGCTTTAAAACATTTCTTAACGTAATGTAAGTAAAAAAAGTGATTAGTATATTACCTTTGTATTTATTAAATGAAAATGACAAAAAAATCACATTTTAATTATGTCGTATGGTATTATAAGAGTAGGCGAAAAAAAGCATGTGTTAATCAAAGTTCATCAATTTTTTGCACGTCCCCCAATTTGCGGGACGTTGTCAATGTTATCACCCCGGACCTATTATGAATATTTATCAGTCGCTACGGAAAAGCACTGATTTCGTTTACCATTCTGACGCCAATGAATCTTAAAATCAATACGATACAGTGATAAAGTTAATCAAAACTGTTTTAACTCACTATGATTCATTCACATGAAAATTTCCGAAAATATAAACTACTTATTTATGACAATATTTAAGAGTAAAATAATGATTGAAAACAAAACATAAGTTTTGTATATATGTAACTAGCATTGCACGCGAATTGTATAAAAAAGTTATTAAGCAGCCAATGTGTTCTTTCACATTACGTCCTATATTTGTGCCAAATTTCATCAAGATTAATTGAGCCGTTTTGGAGTTACATTCAAACAAACATCCATACATTAATCTAAACTTTCTCATGTACAATATTGGTAAGATTCTCTTCTTGGGCAAAACACCGGTACAAAATTATACATTAAAAAATTCTAGGGAACTGGCTGTTGGTTGTAAGTATATCCTCTAGATCTAACCTGTGCAGGTGAAGGTCTTCCATCTGTCGAACTATTCGACGTCAGTGGTGGGATGATATTGTGTATCGCAATCGGACTCAACGGTACTGAAACAAATAGATTATTACAATTAATTATAATAAAGAAGATACTTTGCAATATGTTTATGGATCTATCTCGCGATATCTATTGCATTTTGTTTGTATTATTGTTTGTAATAATATCATCGATCCAATCTGCTTATTCTTTGCATATTTTTTGCTACATTTAAGAAGTAAAGTCCTTAAAATTTAATAGCAATTGTCACGTATCGTTTTTTAACCGATTTAAAAACGAAAGAGGTTATTATTTTCGATTAAAATTAACAATAACGACCATTAGCAATATCTCTTAAGTTTTGACTACTGGTAATCTGAATAAAGTTTATTCATTAATTATTTTGATCACCCAGTTGTTTAATGGGTATGAGAGTTTGTTATTCCATCGTATAAATTGCCAAACACAAGGTCCCAGCCTGCGTACAGCTGAGCAGTTAAAAGTATGCAAATGTTTTGTATTCGCAATCAATGTACGCAATTCGCAATAAATTGTTACCTTAACTGTTTATAAATAAAGAACTTGAAGCGAAACGCAGCCAAATGATAGTGAAATTACCATAAATAATAACTGCAGGCAACATTATTCATCCAGTCGATCATTTAACGATTGAAATATTGTTTATTATTTATGTGACGTGAAATCTTGACGGTGAGTAGAATATTACAATAACTCAAAAGTTATAATTGAAAATGTATGTATAATAATTAAACAGAGACATTCCCAACTGTTATGAAAGCTCGAAAAGTTGTATCAATACCCAAAAGCTTTTTGTATTGACTACTATAAAATAAGACAATGGAAAATGGAAAACAATAACTGTAGTCGTCAATAACCTATTATATTTACCTACTAATGCTAAAGTTATTAAATTAATTCGTTCCTAGTAAGCTTAAGCTGTATTTTATTGAAGTAACTTAAAGTATCTTATAAAGAAAAGAAAGCTGGAGTACTTAGGGCACATCATGAGAAACACAAAATCGTACATTACAGTACAGCTCATACAAGTTAAGATCCAAGGAAAGCGAAGTGTAGGTCGAAGAAGAGTATCCTGGCTGAAAAACCTACGCCAGTGGTTCGAAAAGTGACCCCATTCGCTGTTTAAACCCGTGTTCTCAGGAATAAGAGTTGCCATAATGATCGCCGAACTTCGAAAGAAGATGGCACTTTAAGAAGAAGAAAGAATCTTATAATACACATTGATTTAATAAATAAAAATCAATTTATAAATAATATGTTGTACTATTAAATAAGCTTAATTAGAATAAATATAACAATCTGATAACAAAGTAAGAAGGATCAATGAATGTTTCTTTTATCGCGTGGAAAATTACATTTTGTTTTCATAATTACCGATGCTACGCGGGCACTTCAAGTCGTCCTTGGCGGGTTCAGCGTTTGATGTGCAGATGCAGTAGTGTACTGTACTGTTGAATTGAATGCAAGCCGCATCCTCAGGGCACGAAGTCAGGTCACAACCACCTTGGATAAATTTAACTGAAAACAAAAATTAAAAATACTTTTTTAACAGATTTTAGTGATACATTTGTTGGATAGACTATACATAGAAATATTTCACTCCAAACTCTTTAATAATAATTTTAAACATGTATTTTTTATATTAATTATGCAAAAGTAGTTCGATTTAATATTTGTAATCACGTTCAATTTACGCAGACTTCATGACCAGATACGTATAATCTTAAATCAGTAAGCTTTTTAATTTGATTTGGTCTTTATATTGAAATTTAAAAAACAAAGATAAAACGGCTAACTCACTTATGCTTAATCCGGTGTCGGCACCGAATAGTTTCGAGCCCATCGGGGGCTCTTTTTCAGGGTGAATGGAACTGAGGCACTTCAGTAAGACACGGACCGCGTCCACGAAATAATACCAGTCCCACTCCCCTTGAAGAAAAGCACGCGATGGGCTCGAAACTAGTTGGTGCCGACACCGGATTAAATATACGTGAGTTAGCCGTTATTACTTTGTTATAAAAATGTCTCACGAAAGTTTAAACAGTATCAGTTGACCAATATTTCTCTGAATTATTATATATATTCGTGTTTCAACAAATTTTCAATTGCAACCTCTCCGTATACTTAAGTTTAAAAATGAGAAACTTATTTATTTGTTAATCTCTATTTAATTTTTTATGCTTCGTCATTAACGAGGCATCTACCAGCTATTTTCAAATGTCTAACTGCCGCTCTCACAAAGATTTAACGGTCAATCAAGCAGTCCCTAAGTCTTCCTGATCACACTAAATCTACACTAAGGGATATTCTGACCATTAAGTCAGTACTTACTCGTAGAATTCTGTTGTGCTGCGGGAATCGTAGGTCGAGCCTCCTCTCTCGCAACCCTAGCGAGCTTCCCACCATTCTTCCGCTGCGGCTGCAACAAACAAATAATTGTTTACGACTTTACAAACAACAATAAATTTCCTTTGCAATAAACAAAGGAATGTGAACGTTATTTATGAGATGCTTTAATTATTCTAGACGTCGGATTAAAAAGGCACGCAGGCGTCTTCTCGTTGTCCGTCGTACATGCCAAATAGCATTTAAACATCTGATTCCAATCATTAATTACAATACATCATCATATTAATTACAGTGCGCACGTTTTAAGTCTTATTTACATAGAGCAAGTTACCTATAAATTTAACATTCATCGAGTTTGAATTTTACATAATATACAACGATATCGTCATCATCCGACAAAAATAAATGTGACAAAACCCATAAAACCTCAGCCTCTTTGATTCTTGTCCACTTACTTTTGTTTAAGCTTAAGGAGGTTTTTGTAAAAAAATAACCGATTTTTTTTTGTGACTGACTAGTTACTGTTTGCTTTAAAGAGGCATTTACAGCTTCACCGTGCTTGAGGTGGCCGAGCGTAGATGGTGCTTAGCCTAAACCTCGTTTAAGAATTACTAAACTCGATGGCTCTCTTAGGAACCTCGGCTGGGGCCGTTACTTCATTATTATTACCAGATTGAGAGGTCACCGACCTCTTTGGTCACTTCGGTGGACGTTCTATGAAGTGACTGGACTCAACTGCCCACGAGAGGGGACCTCGGCTTGGGCTGTCACTCAATACGCTTTTAGCATTCAGATTCAAGGATGCCCAAGAGGGCCGAACCACGGCTTGATCTATTGCTGTTATCTGAAAGATTTGCCGAGTTTATTTCCAGTAGCTCCTTGGTAAAAGATGAACTGCTACTGGAAATCAGTTTGTGGCAATGCATATAACATTAAGAATTATTTATAACTACATTTTTGTAGGGCTTTAGTTAAACTAGTTATTTTATACAGTTTGATTATTTTATTTGGAAGGCTTAAAAATGTACGGAGACAGTAAACGATTTTGTTGGTAACCGTGTCAACGTATTGACTCCAATGGATATACATTTTTAATGATACGAGTGTAGACTATTGTTTGGTAATGCAACTCGAGTCGTGTCGTTCAGTTGCTAATTGAAATTTATGTGATATTTGCAAATCAATTGCAACATATAAATCATTAAATTTATTGCAGCCGAACTGATAATGGGGTTACTAGTCGTTCGTAAGTCAGAGGTAGGTTTATATGTAATTTATATATGTAAATATTATTTACATCTAATTATGTTAACTTTATCTTAATATAATATTATAAATGCGAAAGTTTGAATGGATGGGTGGATGTTTGTTAGAGTTTGTCTCCTAAACTGGTGAACGGATGTCGATGGATTTTGGCATAGATGTAGAGAATAGTCTAGAAGAACACATAGGCTACTTTTGAAGCCAGAAATGGTTACGTTTCCCCAGGGATACGCAGTTTTTTGTTATTTAAATATTTACTCGATAATTCTGAAACGGTTCGACATATCTTACTGAAATTTGACACAGATGTAGAACATAACCAGGAATAACACATAGGATACTAAGTTTTCTTTTAATTCTACGCGGACGAAGTTGCAAGCAACAGTCGACATAAATCCAACTACGTGTATAAGGTTATATTTATGTATTAAAAGAGTGATATAAATACTGAATTGTTGATCTAAATATAATTTAATTCGTGCAGTTAAACTATCTGACAGTGACAAAGGATAATTTGTTTTGACAAGTACATATATGTATATTTTCTATTATTTCTAATTTCAATAAAGTAACCCCCTTAGGGTAAGCTAAGCTGAAGTTTCGAAGATAAATAAAAAGTTGCCAGACAGTCACGATCATTTATAATCTGGTACTACGTTTTTACCAAAAAAAATATCTGTTAGATAAGCTAAAGGTCGTCAGAAGCACATGATAGTAACACCTCGGAATAAAAATAAATATTAGTTTTGCTTTTAACGATAACATTGTTCTGGTTTTGTTGTTTTTTATATTTGTTACGTATAAATTAAAATGAATATTTGATAATTAAAACGTTTTATAATTTCTCCGAAACTTGATATTTGAATTACAAAAACACACTCTTTGTATTACTACTTAATAAAAGAAGTATTATAATAGATGGCGTTATCTGCCGTTTGAGATGTTCTGTTGAGTTATTTTGGACATATTATCGGCCAGCGGCCGTTGCTTCCA
>JAAOEG020000001.1:3616057-3629567 GCA_011763625.2 Papilio bianor
CGGCCCATTCGTGCGAAGATGTTAAAGCGGGCTCTACCACTGTTGAAATTACTTAGCATCCACGAGGGTTACTAATCGTTACTGAAAGTTACTGTCTGTTTTCCGCCCTAGACAAAATGACTTTCTATTAGCGATATCGCTAGTAGAGTCTATGGGGACCGATAGCACGACGGCTCCCCACAAAATGCACTCATACCGAAGCAATTCCATAACTAAATTCAATAATGTATGGAACTAACAATTTCTTTTAATAAGTAATGTACTTGTCAATATTTTTTCCGATAAAATTTACCAGCGATATCGCTAAAGTCTTATTCACACCAAAATACTTTTTAGTCGAGTACTTGCTTAAAATACTAACTATCTATTTTACTGTCCAAAAATCGTTCGCACTACAGTCACAGTGCAATACACACTAAGACTTGTTAAAAGCAAGTCCTTTGAAAGTTTCACATTGTCTAATAAATCTAAATACCTGCCTGAGCAGAACTGGGTTGAGAATTCACAGTCGCGCCGCTACAGTAGCAAGTGAGAAAAAAAGTTGCTTGATGATTATGATTACGTTCATGTGTTTAAAATATTTGCTTGCATTTAAGAAAAATATATTTTAAGTTACTTTAGTAATACATAGTTCAAGTTTCTTATTCGGTCATTCGATTTGTTATTTATGTCAACGGTAAACAACAAGCATCAGTTTTTATTTTAAAAAGTATCCACAATTGATTGCAAATTATTCCGGCTCCGTAACAATGCTACAGAATTAAATTTTCAAATGTTGGTCCACATTTATTACATAATTTATTGATACATCCGTGTGTATTATTATGATTAAAACAATGTTGGTATTATAATAATTTGTGTCGAGATGATTCGAATAATAATTCAGAAATCTTCCCACAAATGTAACCCGACATTCAGTACAATTCAAATTGAATACCCTTTGTTCGCAGTTCAATTTGAAGCATTACGCTGTGTCGTCGTACTCAATGGACCTCAAATATTTTTTGCTGGCTGCTAACATGACTAAGGTACGATAATGGTTTTACCACATACAATTTAATCTTGCTGAATCGTACGCTGGATTATAAATGAATATTTTATTCCGTGTTAAGTTTAAATTTGCACTTATGCACAGTCGAGGATTTATATTTCCTACCCACTTCAGTCGAACATCACAATATACATCTAAAATTATAGATCTTATGGTGACAGTTACCGATACTAAATGGTATTTGATACTAATTTATTTCAATGAATTAATGGATAAGAAGAAGAGGAGCTTCAACTATGTTTAAGCATCCTTAGATGTTTCCAATATTTGATGAGTAGTAAATAATTTGAATTTATGCTTATAAGAACGAATAAAGTTACAAAATTTAAAGCGTTTTTGATATTTTACTATCCCTTAAGACCTTAAACGAATCGTAGATGCCTGCGATAGTAAAATAGCAGGTCAAGGTAAATTTAAACAAATAAGAGCCTACTTTCGCAAATACCAATATTTGTATTTCGGCCAATTTTAAATTAGACACGTTGTAATGAAGGTCTTAAAGTACATGATTTGTTTAATTATACAAACCTTTACTTATATATTTTTTTATTGTTACCGTGCGTTTAACTGCCATAACCACTGTAATATATTAGAGAAATTTGGAACATCTTAAGATTGATGTAAACAGAACAAAAACTTTTACAAAAGCAACAATAGTCATCTTGGGAAGTATTATAAGAGCTCAAAATCATCTTAACAGGATCCCGAAGAATCCAAAATGAAAATCTGAGAAGAAAAGTACTCAGAAATTAAAGATTTTTTTTAAAGTTTGTACGTTTTACTTTCAGGTGTATAGACATTCGACTTTAGCTGACTACTACGTTTATGACATCGAATTAAAGTGAGTTGAAATGTATTTTATTAAACACTAGCTTTTGCCCGCGACTCTATCCGCGCTGAATTAAAAAAAAAACTTTGTAAGTAACCTATGTTTTTTTCCAGACTATGTGCTATATCTGTCCCAAACTTCATCGAGATCAGTGTAATTGTTCTGGAGATACCTTCAAACAAACATCCATTTATCCATCCATCTAAACATTATTGTTATATCGTTATATTTGGATAATTTCCAAAATATCTTTATAAGTGACTAGCTGTCGCCCGCGACTCCGTCCGCGCGATCTTTGTCCAAAATTAAAGATTTTTTTCTAAAATAAACGTAGCCTAAGTTACTCCTTATTACATCAACTACCTGCCAATAGAAGTCCCGTCAAAATCGGTCTAGCCATTTCAGAGATTAGCCGGAACAAACAGACAGACAGACAGATGGACAGACAGACAAACAGACAAAAATCGTGAAAAAAAATATTTTGGTGTATATATATCAATATACATGTAGTAAAAATCGATTATTTCAATATTACAAACATACACTCCAATTTTATTATAAGTGTAAATACGTGTTATTCTAATGTATAAGCTACATATGTTATTGTAAAGTTTGATCGATACCCATTCAGTAGTTTTTGCATAAAAGAACTACAAAGTTACATCTATAGATTGTAAAAAACTTTCGCGTTAAAATAATAGTAGTAGGATTTTGCAGCTTTCAAAGTGCTTCACCATGAAAAACTTAGACAGTATTTCAAATACATTTTAGCTTAAACATCAACCCCTTCATACCGTGAATCTGTCGCGGATTTTTGACAAATCATGGTTATTCAAACATATTTACGCGTAGGCTTGTGAAATGCGATTTAGACCAATATATAATGAAGTATTTGCAAGGAAACTAGTGTGGTGATACATGTTTATGGTAAAACGTTGACTTCTATAATATCATCCAGCGGTGGTCAAGGAGTTAATACTTGTTTAACTAAAATGTGTCTAACTACATTTTTTGGGGTAATACAGATTTGATCTTGTCTTTGTTTTCTAAGTTTGGGAGTCTTTCTCTTCCTATGCGTCTCCCCTGTTGATTGAAGGTAGGCATTACATCTACAAATGCAGATGTCTATGGGCAGCGGTCGCTTCGCTATTTTGGCGAACTCTGGTGACCGCTTGATCGTTTCACCTTGCAATATTTAAAAGACAATACTCCTATATTGTACGATTTGTTTATTTTCTTCAACTCGTAATCATACTTGCGATTATTTGTTATTACTTTTTAATTTCTTCTTTGTTTCTTAATGGATGCAATGTAATTTCTAATGTAACGTAGTATCAAAATAATAATTATATTATATTTAATGATACTATTGTTCCATAGACACGGTAATTAATAAAATAATGTTGCAGTTGTTATCTCTAGATTTATTGTCAAAAAATAAATTGTCTTTCTTCTATCACGTGTATGTTAGAGGTATCGTTGTTAAATGGAATATTAAATTTACATATAAAAAATATTAAAAGTATATGAAATTTAAATTATTAGAGTATATGAAATGCAAAGTAATCTTATATGTTATGTTTTTAATAAATTCAACATTAGCATACGAACAGTTTAGTAACGGTTCCGCTTTTAAATAAAACATTATTTAGTTTCTGTTTTCACCACAAATGGATTCCTGATTAGTGTGGAATATCTGTCATGGTTAAATATTAAATATTACAAAAAAATACAATGTTAGTGAAACTTTGTAGTGAAATAGATTATTTTGTGGTTAAAACAGTAACATTGTTTACATTATGCCGTCTTTAATAATCGATCTATTGTATGCTAGGACTTTTATAAACAAAAATTATAGAAAAGTTGACAGTTTTTTTGTATCCACAAATTACAAGCCCTAGAAATGTGTTTAGACTATAAATAGAAACCATTTGCCTGCATAGCTTGGTGGCGAATGAAAATATAAGATTATTATTATTTTAAATATCTTTAATCACTGTTTGTGTCACGTGTATGTTTAATACACGTTTTTTGCGCACATCTTCAACTTACTATTGTTCTTTTTACTACTATTTAATCAAATATAAATATATATTCTCCGCTGGTAGTGGCTTGCGGATGTTGATAAAAGTTTTCGCGGAAAATCAGCCCTGGGTACTCTAGTGAAGAGCACCCAGCATAGATAGCTGAGCGAGGACTCTGTCCGATCAGTATTGCAACGTTCGTTGTAATTTGTTCCTTTTACATTTATAATTATTTTGTATATTTGATATGATTACCTTTTTATACGTTTTTTTTGCGTTGTAATTGTGGAAAGGATTAAATGTTATTTTATTTCTAAATATAGGTTTATTGTTAAAATTCTATACGTTTTGGTTTCTTTTATAATTAGTATATGTAATTTAAAAATACTACTACTAGTTTAAAAAGTACTATGTAATTTAAGCGGTTTTTGTTTTAAGGACTACATCTAAAATAGGGCAAGGGCGAGCCCAAGTGGTGGAATGGGGCGTTGGGGGTGCTCTGGCCTACGTGGAGAACAATAACGTGTACTACATCCCTAACGTCGCACGCCCTCACATTGTTACTGCGGTAACAAGGACTGGTATCCCGGGGGAACTCTACCATGGTGCCACAGACTGGATATATGAAGGTCAGTCATAAACATGCTTACATGTGTTGTATTACATAGCAATGCTGTGTCCACAAACATGTATAGAAACTCTGGTTTATTTGAATACTAGTTGCCGCCCAAAACGCCGTCCGCGCGCTCTGTTTTTAAAATAAAATATTTTTTTCTTAAATAAACGTAGCCTAAGTTACTCCTTACATCATCTACCTGCCAATAAAAGTCCCGTTAAAATCGGTCCAGCCATTTCAGAGATTAGGCAGAACAGACACATAGACAGACAAAAATTGTAAAAAACGTTATTTCAATAGTACAGACACTCCAATTTTATTATAATATATGTATAGAATAGATTAGCTGTGCCGCGACTTTGGGTGCATTGAATAGTGTCTATCTTCTAAATGCATGCGTCCATCTAAATATACACATAATAAAGTGCAAAAGAGCATCAGTGACTCAGGCGTTATGCACTTGACTAGTAATCTGCAGATCCTGGGTTCGTATCCTGTTCAGACAATGTGTTTTTCGATGTTAGAATTTTATTCATTAGATTTATCCGACGTTTTTAAGATAAAGGAAAACATCGTGAGGCAACCTGCACATATCTTTTTTTTTGTTTTTTTTTTATCGTGGTCAATGTCTTACACATACCACCTTTCTAGGGAATAAGGGTGGTTATGTCGGACTTGCACCGACTAAAACCCCACGGTGGCCGCCAACTGCGAAGATAAGGGACCGCGGAATCTAAAAAAAGGAACACAACCGCCGCCCCTTAAAAGCTTTGCATACATTGCACCCTTAAGCAAATAGCCACCTCTCGGGGCTGCGACATGGGGGTCAGGGCCCCAAAATCTGACCACCCACAACCCTAATAATTTCCCTTTTCTTATGGGGGAACACCACTGCTTACTGGGCCCTCGCGCGGTGCACCACATATCTGCGTTGAAATTTAATTATATGTGTGAAGTCCACCAACTCGCACTGTGCTAGCGGTGTTGATTAAGGTCTAGTCACCTTTTAACTACTCAGACTGACATGGACGTATTATTCTAATGTTATACCATATTTATTTTAAAGTTGTGTTCCATGGTCGTAACATTTTTGAAAAAATATAAATATAATGTTAAAATTATGATGACTATGCCGAATAAAAACTTGGTCAACATTTTTTCTTTTTTAATATAATAGCATCGTTTGAAGATTCTTGAAAAAACGTACCGAAAGGCAAAGGATTAAAAGGCTTTGCAACTTCTTTAAGGAATTGCACGTTATTTAAAACTACATTTATAGTGATACTGGTGAAAAATGTTTAAGATTTTTTTGCACTTTATAAGATATTTACATAACATTTTATTTTATGTTTTTGGATTAATACGTACATATTGAGCATTAAGAGATTTCGAATAACGCCATTTGATTGTCATGAATAACATTCAGCCTTGAATATTACAAGAAATACAACACAATTTTATATAGATTAATACAATTGAAGTGTCTGCATGTAATATCGGAAAAAACTTTATTTCGTATACATGATATATTATATTTGCGTCAGTAATAACGAAGACCCAATTTTTTAAATTTTGTTTGTTTGAGGCTTCGGCTGGTCCGATTTTGACGGGAAGCTGATGCATGCAGGCATATTATAGGCTATTTTTTATTAGTTCTGGGTCCTTAAAGTCTCGGGCCACTGATACTATAATATCTTAATCTTACTAATATTATATGGATGGATGGATGTTTGTTAGAGTTTATCGCCTAAACTGCAGAATGGATATTGATGAAATTTGGCGTAGATGTAGAGGATAGTCTGGAAGAACACATTGGCTACTTTTGATCCTTGTCTTGATTTGATGATTTGATTTGTTCCCGAGGGATGCTCAGTTTGTTGTTGTTTACATATTTACTCGAAAATTCTGTAACGGTTCAACATATCTTTTTGTTTTCGGGAATAGTTACGGATCCCGAGGGATACGACGATTCTTCATATTAACTCGATAGTTCCGAAACGGCTTAACATATCTTATTTAGATTTTGTACAGACATAGAACAAAGTCTGGAATAACACATAGGATATTAAGTTTTATTTTAATTCCGCGCGGACGGAGTCTCGGGCGACAGCTAGTAAATAGTTTAAAAACTTTCGGTACATTATGGTTAATAAGATGTGACATAGTAGGGACTGTGTACAACACAGTTATTATAGCCCGATGAGATTAGAAGCCCGCTTTAAAGCTGCGGTTTGTTGGGCGAATGTTGAAACTTTTCCCTAACTTAATTTCAGCAATAACTCAACATGTGACAGCGCGACAGTCACTGGGTAAAGTTATCACAAAAGTTAAAAAAGACAAAATATATTTAATTGAAAATGTAATCACTCAAATAATTTAGTATTTTAAAAGTAAGGCAATCTTGTGACGTAATTTATACAGATATACGAGTATGTATAAAGATTCTCAACATAATTAAAATTTTGCTTAATTGAATCAGTTCGTTCAGTATTATTATATTCAGTATTTTTAGACACTAAAAGCGTACTTTTGTCTAAATTTAGCACTGACATCTATAGACAGGCTATGAACCGTGGTATTTTGTGCATATTTGATTTTCGCCATTTCGGTGGTGGAGGTGAGGATTCGAATAATTAACTGAGACAGAATAAACTGCCAGTAACTGTAACACGCGTGTTATTTTTAGTTAAGCTGTTATTTTCAACCTTATACGTATAGAGATTACTAAAATGCTATATTTAAAATAACCTTTTAACATTATGAGCGCGAGACCAGGTCTGAAACACCTTGTATATGCCTCGCTAATGCGGCTAAGAAATGTATAGACTTCTTCGTTGTGCGAAATTTGCACATACAGCAAGCCCTGTACCGCCACAACGATATTTTATGACCAGGTGTACAACGCCTTGTACAACAAGAATGGAAAGAATATATCATTACCGCTTCGGACGTGTTCAATGACTTACAGTTTTATTGGTTACTACAACAGATGACTGGATTACAAGTTGTATGATTATTGAAAACTCCTATTACAGAGGAGGTGTTCAACGCAGCCCAAGCGCTGTGGTTTTCGCCCAAAGGATCGTATCTCGCCGTAGCTTCCTTTGACGATAGGAACGTGGAGTCTGCAATCTATCAGTACTACGGCAATCCGAGCGATATAGATAACCAATATCCGAAGCTCGTTCAGTTTAAATATCCCAAGGTAAGTTAAACACATTTGTTCATGGGTTTTTGCCTTTTCGAATGATTCTAGTGATACACAATCTTTATGAATAAAAGAGAGGAATAAACAGTGGTAGACCCCGCTTTAACATCTTCGCACGAATTTGCCCGGTGCAATACCATTACCTTAAAGAAAACAGGCGTGCAGTGGACGCAATTCCGCATTTCATCTAATAGATGTGATGCCGGGGGCCTAATTTTATTCATCTCCCCCTTTACAACAGCAAAGGATGGGAAAGGGAAGAGGATTTGGCAGTGGATGGGATGCATAGGTTAGGGAATCTTAACCTTTCCGTGGGACCCCTTCTCTGTTGATTAAATGTTGGCAACGCATCTGCAAATGCGGATGTCTATGGGTAGACGTCGATTCACTATTTTTGGGAATTGTGGTGACCGCTTGCTCAGTTGTCATCTTGTGTTATAAAAAACCTAACCTAAGCAGTTGTTAATTTTATTTTTGTCGTTAGGTAGGTCGGACAAATCCATTGGTTACTCTTCGAGTCTACAATTTAAGTAACATAGAAGGCGAACCTTTGTACATACCAGCTCCTGTCGATGTTATTGGATTAGATCACGTACTAGGCAGAGTCAACTGGGCGACGGATCATAACTTGATCGTTCTTTGGTTGAATAGAAGACAGAATATTAGCATCCTTATCAACTGTGATTTAATTAATGATAAATGTAGTATGGTTAAAGAGCACACTGAAAGGAATGGTTGGATTGATATACCGGATCCTTATTTTGATAGCACAGGAACAAGAATGCTTGAAATACAACCTATGTTATTTAATTACCAAAGATTTCTGCATGCAGCTCTGTTCGACTTCAATAAATTAACAACAACAGATTTGAGTCCGGGAAATTCTACAGTGACGTCAATTGTCGGATGGAATGAGGAAACGGATACAGTGTATTACATCGTATCTCCTTGGGACCTGCCTTGGCAGAGGCAACTTTGGGCAACGTCACAAGGCGTCAGTAGATGCATATCGTGTCGTGATCCGACTTGTCGTAACGTTGTAGCAGATTTTTCACCACAAGCTAGTTACGGCATTATGTCCTGCAGCGCTACTAATTCACCTCCAGTCACATATTTACTTAATACAAAGGTAAAACTTTTAAATAACTGTATTCTATTCTTCTATTTTTTATCAGAATATTAAAAGTTGCTTGGTAATTTACAGACAAATGGATTAAAGATCATCGTATATAACAACGAATTGAGTGAGAAATTAAGGCGTTACCGTTTACCGATGGCTTTGTTCAACTCCATTACGCTGGACGAAGATATAGTGGCTCACGTACAACTGCTACTGCCACCTGAAATGCAAGAGGGAAAGAAATATCCCATGATATTGAGAGTTTACGCAGGTCCTGGTACAACTAGAGTAAGGGACAACTTTAATTTAGGTATGTACATACATAAATATTACAAACAAATTTTTTTTTTGTACTACACGGTGGCAAACAAGCGGCCACCTAAAATAGTGAAGATATCGTTACCCATAGACATCCGCCATTGCATCTGCAACGTGTGTTTCCTAAAAGAAAATATTTCCTCTTCCTATGACTTCCCTCCTCCGTTACATCCACCCTGTCCTTATAAGAAAAAGGTAGGAAGGTGAAGAGGACTAATATTAGGCCTCCGGAACGCACACTGATCAGACGAAACGCAGATTTGCTTGCATTAAACGCCTGTCTTCTATGTGGTCATATTTCACGTTTTTACGAAAGACCTTAATATTCACTTTTAACTGATAAAAGGCACAAATATACCAAATCTGTTCTGTTTCACAGAGTACTACGCTTCATATCTATCAACAAATAGGAGTATCATAGTGGCTTCAATAGATGTCCGAGGCTCAGGCGCGATGGGTGTGGAGGCGATGCACGCGGTCAACAACGCGCTCGGCTCCGTAGAGATAACAGACACCTTGTCTGCGCTTGAGTACGTACCGCTAATTAAAATTAATTAACACTTGATACGCTGATACGATGTCTAGCTGACTTCAGATTAAGCTACTTTCTACAAATAATTTTTTTAAGTTTAAATGTCGTTTAAACAAGGATATTTTAAAAACAATAATCGAACTTTCTTGCTCATATAAAGATACTTTTTCGAGTTTTATATGAACACAACTGCTTGTTGTTTCTGTTCTTTTAAAGATAAACTTATTTACTACAATATTTTTCTGTGGACAATCCACACAAAAGAAATTATACAAATACTATCAGGTCTTAATTGCTTTTTTCTTGTAATTTATAGACGATTGATAAGTATTTACTCGTTCATCGACTCGGATCGTATCGGGGTGTGGGGCTGGAGCTACGGCGGGTATGCCACCACGATGATGCTCGTAAAGGACGACGTCAGGCTGCTGGCTTGTGGCGCTGCCGTCGCGCCTGTCACCTCTTGGCTGTACTATGGTATGACTTCATTTGTTTAAAAGGCCGGTTTTAAAATTATTTTAAAAATTTGCCTTAAATTTTGAGGTTAGTTTTAAACAGTAAAGAAACAAATCAATACATATAATAATAAACGAAGATCGTCAATATATCGTTCGTAGTTTTGAAATGCACGTTCGCGAATGACTGAAAGCTGGCAAATGCAATAATATTAAATTTTCTCAGCACGTATTCTTCGAGAGCTCATCTTGTGTTGCAGTGAAAATAGACAATGAATTGGCGACACAAGTGACATTCACAACTTGGCCAGACTTCCAGTCTCCGAGCTTATAAAATGTATCGTTAAATATTGTTTAAATTGCATCTTGAAACCATCATTAAAGAAATTACATTGTAAAAAATTATAAAAGTACTAATTTACTAAAATGTTTATCTGACTATATGAGGTAATAATATGTTAAAGAAAAGTTTACGAAGAATTCATGCATAAAATAGCATGAAAAGATGTTTCAAATCAATTTAACCTTTCATCAGGTTCGAGATGTTCCTTCGTTTCATCATAAACAGTCAATTATTAAATAACATTCTATATAAAGTATTCCTTTGCTTTAGGAACCGTTTATGTAAAGATGATGTTATATACCTAATTGAGAAGGATATAGTCCCTACCTACGTATGTACCTCATATAAGTTCTTCTTAAACACTACTACATTTATATAGACGAAGGAATTGTACGTTTGTAACGCATAAAATCAAAAACTAACTTGGCTGATTTCCAATATTTTGCACCATCATTGTTAAATTAATCGAGACAAACAAATCTGAACCCATGTGAAGGTATCTTTCCTCTGGTATTTAAAATCAGTGAGAAATGGTCTAGTTTCATAATATTACAGATTCAATATACACGGAGCGTTATATGGACACACCACAAGACAATCCATTAGGATACAAGCAGTCGGACCTGCTGGGCGCGGCTCAGAGTCTGCGCGGCCGGCGTTACTTGCTGGTTCACGGCAGTGGTGACGACAACGTCCACTACCAGCACAGCTTGCAGCTCGCAAAGCAGCTGCAGCATGCTGATATAGCTTTCGAACAATTGGTCAGTATCAACATTAGAAATTAACTAATAGCTGTAAATTTGTTTTGCCAACCTTACAAATATTATTTGTAGTCTAATTTTCACCCTTGGGATAATTAAAAGCTAATAGTTATTCAAAAAGAGGAATGGGGATAAGTAAAAAAACATTTGTACCAATAAAAATAAGGATTTAAAACAGCCTTTCCTCTATCTATAAATACTATTTCACTTAGTTGTAGTAAGTGCCAGTATCTCTATGCCAAATATAACTAAGTCAATATTGAGTTAATCAAACTTACCTTATTTGTTAGTAACTATATTTTCATCTTGTTAATGTATTTTATTGATAAAATTTATTATTTCAGAGTTACACTGACGAAAATCATTCATTGGCGGGAGTGAGTCGACATTTTTACCACGCGCTCGATAATTTTTGGACGGAATGTTTTAAACAATAGTTATTAGAAGGATGTTAATTTATTATGTAAAATTACTTAACGTGAAATGCAAAAATCAAGACTGCATGATTATGTGTTCCGTTGCTACGTGGTACAAAAATGTTTACTAAATAAAATGACGAATGACGAAATAATATTGTTGTAAGAATAATGCATATTGAGATTAAACATTTTAATTTATAAATTAGTTTGTTTTATTAACATTCTTTCAATTAGTGTATCCGGATTCACTCTTCGCTCCTAAAATATCCAAACAATTAAATTTTTGTATATAAATTTGAAAGTGTTATTAATCAGTAAAAAGAAAAATAGTTCACTTATTAAGGAAGCCATATTTAAATATGAAAATATTAGACAAGGTGACTTTGGATGCAGCTAAGAAGGTTCTTTTTTATCATTAATAAGTGTCAGAACATGGATTCTATATTCTAGTTCACTTCACCATAGATAATTATTTGACAACGTCATAATAAGTTTAGAAAGCATAAGAATAAATTTTTAAAAGTGTATTTTGTATTGTTATTTAAACAAAATTCTCAATGCTAAATTCAAAATGGAAATCTCTCAGTTTTCCAATCGAACAATGGGGAAAAGTAATTATGAGACGGTAAGTTATAAACATTCTTCAGTAACCAATGTTAATAGAAATACATATTTTATTTTCAACTAGCGGCCCGCTCCGACTTCGCACGGGTATAAATCTCGTAGGGTTCAGTCTGCGTTTATTGCAATGTAAGCGGAAAAAATGTAATTATTTACGACATCGCATTAGAAACCTCAAAAATAACAGTATTTATCCACTATTTAATGGTGTTATCATACATTTAAACCTTCCTTTTTAATCACACTATCTATTAAAAAAACCGCATCAAAATCCGTTTCGTAGTTTTAAAAATTTAAGCATACATAGATAGGGACAGAGAAGCGACTTTGTTTTATACTATGTAGTGATGAGATTATATTAACAATAAAATATTTGTCGTGAAAAGGTTATCCCAACCTAATTAACTTTTGTCAAATACTGCCATGAAATTATGAAACGCCCTGACAATAGTACCTTTAAACAATAGTCAATATCTTTTAGTCAAGTTTTAGGTTTGGTCATAAAAATAAAAATTATTTTTTTATATTACAAGGTGGCAAACGAGCAAATGGCCACCAGAATCTTGAATCTGTTAGTCTTTTTTTCTCTTCCCACCCTTATCTTACAAGGAAAGGATGGGAAGGGAATGTGGACTTGACGGAGAAAGGTATGCAAAGAAAGAGGAAATATTCTTTCTTTCGGTGCGTCTCCTGCTCCGTCGATTAAAGGTAGGCAACGCATCTGCAATTGCGGATGTCTACAGGCAGCGGTCACTTCGCTATTTCAGGTCACCGAGTGCTCGTTTGTCACCTTTTAATATAAAAAAAAGAAATCCTTGGAATAGCGAAGTGACCTTTGCCCATAAATAAACGCAAATGCAGATGAGTTTTCTACCTTTAATCAACGGACGCGGAGACGCACTAATCCCTCCTCCGTTAAATCCATATTCCCCTTTCCATCCATTCCTTTTTAGAAGGGTGGGAAGGGGTAGACTAATAACATTAGGCCTTCGGAACGCACACTTATCATACGAAACGCGGAGTTGTTGCTGTTGTTGTTGTTGTTGTTTTGTATGGTGATGGTATTGCCGTAGGCCAGCTGGTTCATTTGTGCACCAAATATGGTTAGCTACTACTGTAAATTGATTTAAAAAAAAGTAAGCTTTATTTCCCATTACACATGTACATAATATTTACATTAAAACTTATAAACATTAACTTTTGTATGCTATGA
>JAAOEG020000001.1:3965062-3976851 GCA_011763625.2 Papilio bianor
ATTTGAAATATACATTACAAATGTATCAAATAACAGTGCAGGTTTCGAAATCCCATAATGTAAAGGTGCTCCCGCAATCGGTTCACGTACGAAATACAATTTATTCGGGCCACTTAAAGAATAAAATAAATTTCGCAGCAGTTTCACCGCTTCATGTGGGAAGCGGAAGAGCGGCGTCGGCCTGTATTCTAGGTAGCGACGCTGCGCTGACTCGGCATTTAACCGACGCCGTCTGTGCCTATCTACGTCTACTGATATTGCCGCCCGTCTTTTGTATACGATACCATAAGGTTGATTTATGTAAAAACATTATTGTGCTACGCTTTGTAGTTTTGAGAAACCAGTTACATTAACTTTTTACTTAACTTCTTTTACATTAGCTTTATTCCTAACTTTTACTCCCAATTATATTCCTTTGCTTGTTAAGGTTTATGAAGTTTATATTGAACAGAGGTTTGAACCCTTCAGCTGGGTCAGTGAGCGGCGAACGCGGTCTAAGCGGGCTACGCGCCGGGCGACCGGCGACAGAGCGACGCGAATGAAAGCGGGGTAACGCGATAGCGCAAACAAACGCTCGGACACCGCGCCTCGCGATGTCAATTAAGCTAATTAAACACATAACGGGGGAGAGTGGCCGCTGTGCCGCCCGGACCCACCCCCTAGCCTTGTCCCTTAACTGACGCTTCATTTTAACAACAAAAGCCATTCCTCTTAGCAACAGACCGTAATGATCGAACTTCGCATTACGCTGGCATCAAATAAACCGACTACGGTCATTTAAAACTAAAGTAACAATGTTAATTGTTGCCTTTAATAAACATTTATCCAAAAAACTTCTGTCAATATTTACCTATTTAGAGCAAACTTACAAAGGTAAGCTACTAAATATGCAAAAATAACAAGAGATTGCTCGGTGTAGTGGTAAGTAATTACTTGCCGATGAAATTATGGTAATGAGCGGTGAAAAGACAAATAATAGAATGAGTGCTAACAAGAGATAAGACACGGCTTAATTAATAAAGTTTGCGCGGCCGTCTCGAGGCGATGCGGAAACGAGACGCTATGATTCTGTAAATGAATCAGATAATCGTTTTCGTTTAATAGAGCGTTAGATTGACGCTATCGCGGGCGAAGAGTCGCCGCGTTAGGGAGCGCTTTTACTCCTGACGGCTGTTGATCCTCTCGCTAATGCGTCGAGTCAAAGGAGTCGACTCAAAGAGCGACCGGTAAACATCGAGGTGGATAACCTCAGGTCCTCTCACAGGTAAAAAGAGTGAACAAGGATAATGTCGAAGATACTGGAAACTACTACGTAATAGTCGTCAGAGAAAAATAATACAAAAGGGTTGCAAGCATGCGTCAAATAAGTATGAAAGTTTTAACGAGAGGGGTGAGGGGTCCATCAAAGCGCTGGGGCGCGTGTCACGCGAGCCTCCGCCAGCCCGGCCGGCTGTCAGGCCACGGAGAGCGCCGCGCCGCCGCCGGCCGCCATTGGAGCCACATTTATTACAATATCGCCAGACGTAAATACATCTATACTGTACAAGCTTTTACATAAAGAGCTTAAACGATCGCTGTGTGTGTAAATAGTTCACTCAATTATTTTTGTTTTAGCAGAAATTTCTATGCATGCGAATTTACGTGTGGGAAACTTGGAACAAATCGACATTGAATATTGAAAGTAATCAAGACAATTAATCAATTTATAACAGTAATAACTATAAAGGACAGGTACATGTAAGCAGATTGATGTTCGTAGACGAGATAGGTTCTCACCATAAGTGTGTGTGTCCCTGACCATACAGACACTCATTCTGACGACACTATTTGCACTTATACTAAAATCGTTACTATAAACACAATCGGTGTACCACACACGTCCACGCTTGAATAAATATTTATACAAGTTAAGTAATAATAAAGGCCTTCAAAATTGCTTCAGTGTATAAGGTATCAAGCATTTTATAATTTTGCACCTGGAATTATTCCGTTTTAGCGAATTCCGTGTCAGGGAACACAAGAAAATTTTTATTAACTAGAATAAATATTTTCGTGCTAACACTACAGTTTCGTCCAAAAAGTCATAAAAATAAAGCGAATGTTTCAACGATATTAAGTCATTCCTTTCCTTGTTCTGATGCTAAAAGATACCTGCTTTGTGAAAACGAAAAATAAATAAATAAATTACAATAAAGGTACTATGTTAAACATGGGTGCTTAATCTGGCTCTTTATTGTAAAATGTATTTTATTCCTAACTCTATTACTTATAAAGGGAGTCCTTATTAAAAGAAGTTTTGTTTTAAGGTGCGACAGAGTGACTGAGTACATTATAAAAAGTGTATATTTACGGTCGACCTCACGGACGGAAGAAACTTTCGTTTCGGGCGTTTTATGTGCGGAAAAATTGAGAAAAGTTGGAGCGTTAGGAATAGCGGTGCCGTGGGCCGAGGCCCGGAGAAGCCGGCTTTAATATAATATGTAAATCGAACGGCGGCATCGCGACCTCGCGCTCCTCATCGCCGAACTCATATCGCCGCCTGGACGTATTACATGGGGACTCGTAAATTATCGTGCACAAGGCGAAGAGGCAAGTTTTACGGCGGCTCGGCGTGGGTCAGCTGCGGAGGAGGACCGAGCGACGGTTACGAGCCTATGAATGCAAATGAGTGTCCCCGCGCCCGGACCTCGCTTTATCTGTTGCCATTTACATAAAACCCTGGGAAACAGACAAGCGAACAGAGTCACGGCAGCTCTCGGTCACTGCACGACATTGATGAATTTTATATGATTATATTTACATTATAAATTAAATAACAATTTCAACCCATACACAGAACTTGAAAGTTTTGTGTATGGGCTGTTCAAAGTTTAAAGAAAGCTATCTCCATCCCCAATATACATTGATAGCAATGTAAATCGGAATTTGCGGTGTTGATGTTGTGTTCTCAGTGGCCTAGGTTCCAGGCGCAATTAGATCGTGGGGCAAGCGGAGTAGCACGTCTGTTGTCCGATGCGCCTGCAGCCCGCAGTCGAGTGCATGACGCGGCTCCCTTCGCCCGTGTCGTTGTTCTGTAGAGTCATACGCTTGAAATCGATCTATTGTATCACCGACTCGTTCTACATTCGCAAAATTAAATCTTACAATTTAAAAAACATGTTACATCGAATCCACATGTAAAATAAATATTTTTATGTAATAGGCTAGCCTTTAAGAATGGCTGAGAAAGAAAGGTTTAGTATTTTCAAACAACGGTTTTTTCAGTGAGTGCTGTGTGTATGTGCGCTGAATGTGTTTATAAAGAAACTATGCAGCAGAAATAGAAGAAGAGGTATAGGCGGGTAGCGCCGGCTCAGTGGACGCTCTATAACGGCAAGCGGAAAGTAGCGCAAGCAGCGGGAGCGTTCGGGGATTTAATCGCAGATGACTTTACGCGCTGTTTATTCCCTGCATCCCGGCGTTATCTCGCTCGAGATCGGCTCGTAAACCGGCGCGGCGGCTCCGGCCATTGTTTCACTATCGAGCTCCGCTTCTGTAATCCTGCACAATGACGCCCTACAATCTGTCGCCATTCATTAACAACTGCTCGCCACTAATTTGAATGTGCTTTGCTTCTGATATCTCTTGTGGTTTTAATATTAAAAATATATTTAATATTTAAATATAAAATCGAATACTTCCACGTTACTTGATAACAACCAGGAAACCGCCTTTTACACGTATCGATAGACTAAAAGATACATTTTATATCGGTCTTGTATCCTATATTATAAAATCATTGATTATTATTGTAAGAAAAGAAAAACAATAAATTAACCTGAACAGAACAATCATGAAAATGTTGCATAGTATCACAGAGCTAGCAGACTGTAGTTTTATCTAGTACAAACTTTAAAAACTGGAATCACACAATAGAGCAGCGCGCATTATAACAACAATTGGGTTCAGAGAAGTGAGCACCGCAACAAATAGAGACATGGTGAAAACTATGCAGTTAAGATTGTAAAAATTTTAAAATCTTACCAACACTTATGTTAGTGGACTCTACCAGTTATACCTACTCAAGAGAAACAAGGCAAGGATGTCACCGCGAGGTGTCATTGTCGCAAAGTTTTGCTCTCATCAAACGTACACAGGAAAGGTTTAACCCAAAAGTTTCCAAGCGTGATGTTTACAACTACGCAAAAACAACAATACATCAAAAGTAACAAGTTGGAAGCGGCAGAGTCCGTAGCGGCCGCCGGCTAAAATTTGTATCAAAGTGAACGAGGGGACGGACTGTCTTCGACTTAATCTTTCTTGTTCACTTCTACGCTTTCTGAATGGCCACCTCAGCAAACATTCATCCTTTCAACTGTTTAAAATAACGTTAAACTAAAGCAAAGATGTAGAGCGATATAGTTTTGAAATTGATGAATTGCGAATCATTGTACTATATGAATCCTATACTGAAAAGAAGGGTAAAATAAAAAGGGAGGAGCATGAAGAGGACCGTCACAAGGCGGAGCTAAAAACCAGTAGTTTGTACACATAACGCGAATAACGGTCGTCGCATGTTACTAAGACGAACCGTAAAGACGTTATTCCTTACATAAACGCGGCATTCACGAAACTCTTTAATGCCTGTGTCGCGTTCTCAGTAACAACTTGGGGGACTCGGAAGTCGGTTCGCAGCGATTTGCTGAGAATAGTGGATGTTTAAATTTCACGCAAATAGACGATCCCCGCCAAGACAATAAAGAACCCAAAGCGCACAGTTTAAAACTTTACACAAAACGAAACACTTCGAAGCGACGGCGACGCCTAGAAAGTTGGAAGACGACGGCGGTCGCGAGTGCGCTCCGCAATACTCCCAAATAAGAAATATCACTCCAATAGCGGACAGCCTGTCCAGTCGCCGCACACCAATCAATACTGTAGCGAATTCAAAGGATAATGAGTTTCCGCTTTCGTTTACTGGTGCATTAACTTTTTACTTATATCATTTATTATTAGTGATTTCTTCATTTTTAATATATATAGTCGAAAGATGAAGGTCGAACTGCAATATGCATCTCAGTGATGTTAGTTAACAGGTAGACAGCGAAACAAAGACCGAGGTATAATCCGAATTCGTCTCTGAAGTGTCATAGGGGACGAGTCAATGCACCTTCCGAAGTTGTTTTCAATTATTTATTCGGCAAAGATAAAGACGTTAGTTATTTATATTTACTCCATTGATGTTTAACTGTATAAACTCCAGCAAAATTTGGATGCACGTTCAGACAATGCGACGCAGCGCCGCTGCACACGATCGTCTGGATTATTTAGTGTAGACAGCGCATTTCCCCTACGATGCCTATCAAAACAAAATGGGGTGTAATTTTAAGAGGACGGGAGGTTTGAATCAACACACTAAGCCAGTGATCGCATCACGCACGCCCCCCCTCCCCGCCGCTCTCACCCCGCCGCCCCGGCGTACACTAATCCTATTTCCGCGACAAATTAATATGCTCATCGGCAGCCGCGTCACTAGATTACGGAGCGTTCATAGCGCGATTGTATTTTAAGTGTATTATCCAATTTGGTGGATATTCTGCGTGTGGTAATCAGCGGCCGGGGGTTCGGGCGTCAGCGAGGTGCGGGCGGGGATGCGCTCCTACACGCTGCATTACAGCGGCCGTGCAGCGAGCTGGCGCACTTAATAGATTTTGTTGGTGCACCGTGCGGTGCGGCCGGCCTATTGCGAACTAACGGGATTACTGCACGAACTTGCTTCTCCTGAATGATTCCGGATCGTACGCGCAAGTCGTTCACTTCCACCGCACGCCGAGGCAGCGAGCCCTGCGCAAGTAATCATACATCGATCGCTTATCGGCTTGCTAAACTACGTGAAGCATTTATGCACAAGCTCATTTCCTCTTTGCTAAACTCAGAGTTTCTACTAAACACGACATAATTGCAAATTGAATTTACCAACATTAATTTAACAACTTAATTAATATAATTACCGGTGCAACAGTAAATGCGAGTAAATTTGGAACGAGAAACGGCGCGGCGACTCAGTCTCTTACAAACGAACTCGAAAATAAAATCGAGAGAATAATTAAAATCGGCGCAAACCATTAAAAGAGCAGTTTATAATAGGAGAGTGCACTGTGAAGCGTCCTTCATGTAGGCAGTTAAAGAGTTGGAGGAGCGCACTCGAGCACGAGTGCCGCGCCGGCGCCACCTCGCGCCGCCTAACGAACCGGCCGACAAAAAGTATGCTCGTCGTCGCAGCACGCGCCACGCGCCTCTTCCACACTGCGCCGCGCCACGCCGACGCGATAATAATCGCGCCACATACTCTCCCGGCCCCGGAATTAAACCTTATCCACTCAATATACTGTTCATAGTGGCAGTGTTCAATAATTAACGCTCGGCTCGCGTCAGCTTTCCGACGACTCATTACACATCCTAACAGTTTGTCGCGAACGCCTCCGCGATCAAAGCGAATCAGGAAATCACCTGATACGGAAGCGTTTTAGTGCCGCTGTAATGATATTGTTCCGAACTATAGGGGAAAAAGTGGAAACAGCAATTCATTTTACGTACTTCCGCAAGAACCGTAAAAGATAAATGGTCAGAGGTTAGTCGAATCCCAACCCAAATTTTAATATAGCTGCAGAAGATCTACTTTCCAAATAAATCCGATCCTATAGATGTTTTAAATGTATACCATTGAAGTGAATTATTTCTTTGTAATGAAAACGTCTGCAGTTTTTAATGTTCTTACAATTAAATAACAAGAACAACTTGCAAATAATCTCTTATAGAAGTTTGTTTATTTATACATCACATTTGGTTCACAGTTTTAATCAAATACTTAACACTACATCAAGTGAAATAGGATTGTTAAGAGCACTAAGTACTTATTGACAAGTTTTACAAGTATTATATATTAAATACTAAAGGTAAGTTAAAGATAAAGTTAATATTATATGGTAAAGGTAGCAAAATAGTATATCATATGCTATGCTACTTAGGCTGGATTCAACCAAACTGGATTAAGTTTGATATTCTAAGATTGAAGTTAATTTAGAATTTTACCAAATATCTGTAAAAAATATAATTATACGAAAGTAAAAATTAAGACGAATAATTTTGGCTGTATATAATGTTATACATATACGCATGTTTTCCAAGGTGTCTATATATGATATTTCATAATACTATCCTATAAAATTATTTTGTATGGTATTTCTTCTGAATTTAGAAGAAACAATAGTATGAGATTTTTTGTCGTTTTATACATTCGTTAACTCTTAAGTTTTAAATCATGAATAATAAAACCAAGATAGCTTACTCCGCAAGTACGTCGGAAAACAAATTCGATAATATTCAAGGAATAAGATGTAAAATTCCAATCCCCGTATGGTTATAATCGAGTAATATCGTGTATGGTTGAATTCGCCATTACATAAATAAAATCCAAACCTCCGAGTTATAAAGTATTGAATTTTTTTAACAAAAAACTACTTTGCTTTAATAATGCTTGACGTCAGTTGTAATGACTACAAGGTTCTAATTATAATGGTCAAAATTTGTCACTATAAAGGGTTGTCTTCTTTTCATTCCAGTTTGAGAGCAACATTTACGAGAAAGGGACGAGAGATCAGCTGCGATTTGCTTCATCATAATCACACATACACACATACATACCATGTAAAAATTGCGCGGCTAACGAGCCAAGTGTGAAGTCAACGAGGTTGTTTTTTTCAGTCTATCTTATGCCGCCATTTTCTATATATAAGATGAAAAAATTCGCATACGTGCGTGAATTATCACAGCATATAAAAATGAACAGTTTCGACAGATGAATACCAATTGATTCATGATTCAATTACGACACAACATTGAGATATTCATATAATATAGATGTAATTTTCATTTTAATAAAAAAACAATGCGCCAAGACTTATACTTCGAACGTAATGTTTCTAAATTCACAATTGTTTACCTCCGGTGTATATTAGTCAGACATTATACTACCGGCTTAAATGTGACCTGAATCGTTCTCTTACTTAAAACTGAGGTAATTGGAAAGGGACAGATGCTGTGAGTCAGCATTAATCCGGTTGACGTCCGCGGTCCGCTTGCACACAAGATTCTCGCAGTCAGCCGGCCGTTCGGCGCCGGTGATCTTCGACACGAACGCGCTCCATACACGGCCCGTCACGACAACCGAACCTGTTTCGGGCCACGGCACATCGCTATGTATACGCATCATTAGGCCATTTCAATAAGGAAATTCATAAATATTTAATTATATGACGATATGACTAAACTGGCAACAAGTATATTGTTGATAATGTCCGATTGTAATAGCGGGATAGTTTGCGTCCGATTGGATCGATGGCAATGCATCAAGTCGCCTATCACAAGATTTATAGCCGTCGTCGTCGTTGACTATCTGTTGTCGTTTTATGCATGACACATCGCCCGGGACGTCAACACGCGCTCTTTAAGTGCAAATTATATTAGCATGTCTTTACCGTGTTCTGAAAACATACATAATAAGGAAAAAGTTCGCTAACAGACAATTATAAAGGTGTTTTGCATGAAAAATAAGCAAAAATATTCAATATATTGGCGTACTCGATGGCTGTGGTTTTTTGTGGTACATGTGCCACATTCATATCCTAACTTTCAGTTTTAGATCGATATAGACGAGCGCCAAAAACATTTTAATATTTATCAAAGCTGTTAGAGCGTTTCTGCGGAGCAGTGAAGTGGTGCTAAGTAAACTTTAAAATCTGAGCGTGCGAAAGGGACGGGGTAAAGCCGTGTCTGCCTCCGAGTGGACAAAGCGGGCGACGCGCAAGGAAACCGGTTATACTCGTTTATTTTGCACGCATTCCAGTCGAGTCGGCGGGAACGGGCGAGCCATTCCCGGACGGATCAGGAACTCGATTTCTGCACGACACAACTGCCCTTGAATTCCTAACGCTTTACGCAGACCTGAGCTGAAACGTTATGGAATTCTGCACTACAAATGTAAATGAATTTATCGAACAGATATTTCTATAGCGATAAGAAGTTCAAAATCAAATAAGGTTACATAGAAGTATTACTATGAAATCTAAGCAGCTTGTTGTTTGTATTTGCTTACACCTTTTTAAAGCGCAGTACCTGGATTTGTATGAAAAAACAACATTTCGTGTAGTAGAAATTTCTTACTTAACTTAACTTCTTTATGCAATTTACTCGTGATTGAAGAAGCATAAATCTCTTCAAGCTAATGTATTACATTACAGCAACAGAGTATCAAACCTTTCGCACAAATTGGTATCGACTTTGAAAGGGTAAGCGGTAATTTCTTAACACAGATACTCATCATTATCCAATATAATTAAACTTGACGCTTAATCTTTATAGAGTTACCTCACTTATTTTGTTGTTTGTTATTTGTTATCTTTTGAAATTGATTTATTTTCTAATATTTGTTAAGAAAGTGTGATTATTATAACTGATTAGTTGTCTCATGCACGTCGGACGTCGTGTATGGACTTGACACATAGAGATCCGAATAATTTACACTAGTTATACTTTTCTATAATATAATATATGGTTGGTTTAATTTATAGTCCTTATTCAAGGGGTTTTTGAATACAAAATCTCATATTAAAGATATGATGATTTCATGTCACGTTTACGATGAGAATATACTTTAATTGGCAAATAATACGTAAGGCAATTAGGGATGCTAAGTCGGGTGGAGGTGCGCGTGACGCGACTAGACAATGCTGGGATTCAATTATGCAAACCCGGTCGCGAAAGAAGAGCCAAAACTCCCTCACTCCGTCTCACCCGCATTTATTGACCCTTTACAACGCTGAAACAGTAACTTTTATTATGTTAACAACTGCCTATTAAGGAGCGTAACATATTATTCTCGACAAACTTTCGTGCCTTTCACTAAGGTAAATGTCAGTATAAAATGTTGTCGATTCCCGCGACTTTCACTTCGTTACAACAAATGTGACTCAGTTCATAATACTAATTCCTAAAAGAATACATTAACAGTCTCACTCTGGGTATACCTCAGTGTAAATTAATATGAGATATTTGTAATAAGGTATTGATTAGACTATTCTGAGTACGGGATTAAGGTGTATAAATATATTGGAGTGAAAACATAAAAGCGAAGAATCGTACTCGAAGTTCAGAAATAACTTGAATCAAGGCTAATGATCAGGTTAATTTGAATTGTGAAGATTTGTTTAAGTTGTTGCGTGAGCGTGTAGCAAAGTAATACGGCTATATTGTACTCATTATTTATCAACATCAAACGTTACGGTAATTGTAACAAGCCGAGGTTCTTTGTCAACATGGTATTCTCTCGTACACTCGTAGATACACACTGGATTACGATTACGTTACGTTACGATTCGGAATCATTGTGGTCAATTTTTTATTGATCTTTAGCAAATTATAACGAATTTTATGTCAGATTTTTTAAGTTGAACAAAACAAAAAAAACATGTTACAGAAATGATATACGTAATAAACCTTTAACCTTAAACATGAAATCTAAAACAAGTGATTTATTGTTTGACAATCATATAATATTATATATCGGAACACCTGTAGCTTACGTAATACAGAATAGCTAGACACTGTTTATATTACTATGACAGCACTCTCCTAATTTATAAACATCAGTCCTTCACACTTGTGTTAACTAGACGCCATGACAAGATTTTATTCTAATTAATCTTTCAATTTTTAAGTAATAAACTAATCTTGTAAAAAATTGTTTTGTTGTCGTAAAGAAATAAAAAATATCGCTACCCTGTAACTTGCATTTTTGGTATAGATACATGTAAGTTGCTCAACTTATAAGCAATGTGTGTTTAAAGAATGTAGTATGTACAAAAATATTTGTCGCTCACAGTTAGTGTATTGTTCGTTTTTTATTGTATATGTGCCAGTGAGTTACTGAGATAGCGATAAAGAAGAGCAATGGAATGTAGCGATACCCGCCCGCGCCAGGGGGACTCGACAATTGTCATGTAAAGCGTGAGAGGGTCTAAAGCGCGGCACATCGACGCCGAAATTCGCCGTCGGCACAAAATGCACTTTTGCGAAACGATCCACTGTCGATTTAAGTAATTCAAGTAGACGGCAACTATCGACCAGAGTGCGGATAACGATCGCGAAAAATGTCACCACTGGCTCACGGGTCCCGATACGATCTCACCGAGAGCTCGCTTACTACCATATACGGCCAACGCAGCTCATTGTCCCAGTACAGTATCGCCGACGACTTTTTGGAAACTGGTGGGGGTTACCGATTTGACGGCTGTTCGAAACGTGGCAAGTGCTCAGCATAAATGCACCCTCGATTGTGTTGAAATAACGCGAATGATTCGATCATCTTTCTCGTTTTGCAGGAGCGTGAGAACGTTTTCGGTCGTGCTGAGCGTCTTTGACACATGTGCTCGTATCATACGTTTCTCTCTTAACACATGGCTCGATTGATCTTTGCCTTTTAAATATCAAGCCATATTTTATATTAAAATAAAAGAACCAACAAAAGCATCTCTCACGATTGTGACCATACTTATGTGTCAGCTAGTCACACATTATGATATTCTTAAAATAAACTTTATTTGGGTTGAGAACTTCAGTCGATAAGAATAATTTATATCAATAGTTGGTATAACGTATATCATATCTATAATACTTTGCCCTTATTAATAGAATCTAAATATCCTTTTCCTTGTTACGGACGGGTGGAAGTCGGCATAGTTAGAACAGAAAAT
>JAAOEG020000001.1:3989816-4009840 GCA_011763625.2 Papilio bianor
CTCAAATAGCAACAGATAATAATAATTAGCAGCCTGTTAAAAGCATATTGACTACAATGTTGAGGAAAACATCGCGTGCAATGTCTAATTTAACAAAGTATTTACATATTTATAATATTGGATTATATATCCTGTTATATTTCAAATGAAATTCCCTCAAAGCAACCAACACTTGGAACACACTGAAAAACAAAATTCATAAGGTAAATTAAACTTTTATGACTGATATTTCTGTCAATTCGACTCATGTTTGTACAGGGACACAATTTAAGGTAAACGTACGGAATGTATTATGGTTCGTAATTCTTGGTCACAAGGTACAAAATTGTTTAAAGCTGGACGACGTCGTGACGAGTATTGTGAGTCGCAAGTGATGTCACCCGATTTTATACGATTCTTTATTCTGCGCACGCCGCCGTATGCGTTGGTCGACTGTGTTTGCTTGACTCAGGCTGGCAAGGAGAAAAAAGAAATATTGAAAACACTAACATTCTAATAATAAGTACACTTACTATTTTTAATAAAAACAATATCTTTTTTTGACTACTCCAAAATTGAAATTTCTTTTGAATACTCCGAATGGTAGAGATGTTTTTATGTTTTTATTTTAGAGTTTGGAAGTAATATTAGGAAACTAACATACAAAACGTACATTTATACATTATTATCTTATTAACTTTAACCAGCTTCAACTGATACTAATAGTTATAATCTATAATACCTTGTATAATGGTTTTATAGTGATTGTGAATGTTTTCATAGTTTTTTATTGGTTTGTGCATTTTTTCTTTTTGTACTATTAAATCTTAAACAATCGTAATAATAAAATCAATATATTGTTTAATTGATTAAAGACGCTGTCTCGCCAGTCGACAACACAATGAATGACAAAACAATGTTGCCGCTGGGGATGTGTACCCATATAAAATAAAATATAATAATAGATAATCCAATCGAAAAACCTGGGTATTTGCAATTAAGCGAATGATTAGGTGAGCACGTAGGTCAGTTCCGGCGGTCAAAACAAAGGGTATTGTCGGCACGAGCCGCACATCGTAACTAGTGCTGCTAACGCATTCGGGGCGTGCGCGAGGAGCATTTAGCAGACTCCGGGGACGCCGGCCGACTGCTAATTAGCGCTGCACAGGCGAAAAATTTGCGACGGCTACGAATTTACGAGGCGCAAATTACACGATTCCGGTGCTATCGCTGCAACCGTTAATGTGCACGCCTTATCGAGCGGCGCGATGGGACCCGCGCCATTGATCCTATCGACAATACATAAAAACACAACAACAAACGGAGGGAATACAAAACGCACGAAGCGCGCCCTAATGGAGTTAACGTATACAACAAACGCCTATCTGATAAGTAATAAAAAATGATGACTCCGGGCAAAAGGCGATAATGGAAGTATAACATAAAATATAGTACGTAGGTACGAAAGAAAATCGAGTTTGTGAGGGACCAGCGAATTTTTAAGCCACCGGTTATCTTATCAATGATTAATTTGGCCACGTAATCTGGTGCAGCTTCGCCTGTGTCACATCCGTATACTCGCTGATAAGATAATTAATTCTACGAAACGTTCAACGGCCGTGTTATTCTTTACTGAACGTTGTGTTTAAACAACCTGCTGTTATGCGACACATACTTACTGAGTATAATAAGAAATGCGTTTGCAGATCCTTTGGAAAACATTTTTAGCCATAGGGAAAACGGATTGTCTTGTGTTTTTTTAGATTCAAGGAAAAACTTAATAAAGAAATCTTTAAAGCTATTATTACATTTTTTTTTTGTCTTTTTGTCTTGAACGAAAAAATCTATGGAGAATATTTTATAACTTTCTGAAGTTAAAACATTGCAGATTAGCGAGTCTGTTTTATTATCCTTGTCTCATTGTGACTAATATGAATTTATACTTTTGACGAATTTAATTTATAATGTTTAAGCTATGTAATTTATGTTTTATAGTTAATTACAATTTTACATTCTATTCGTAGCTTTAATACTATTTTCGAGTAAAGTTTACATTAAAATACCTTTCCTCTCACAATACAATAACAGCCATATCATTCAAAATCATTTTAATTTATCTCACAATATTCATTAAATCATTGTAAATATGAAATATCGTAATGGTCACCGTATTCATTCATCTGTTAACATAATTTAGGTGTTCAAGCTACGTTACATGTTTAAAAATGATGTTATAGATTCGTCAGTGTTTCGCAGCTCAATTTAAAATTAATAAAATAGTACAATAATAATACAGGCGGCGAGTGCTTTATTGACAGAAGTTTTATTGTCGGGAGCAGGTAGCGGGGCCCAGCTGTTGCCTTCGTGGAAACGTTGCAGCCGCGCCATTGTGGACCTCCGCTGAACCAATACACCAGCCGCTTTAAAAATTAACACACGACCAAGCTAAGCTAACATTACATACATTTTTGTGCGCTCGTATAGCACACCCCTAGGGTTGTTCAAAGTGTTCGACGTGAATAAAATTAACAATCTATCATTGCGAACTTTGCTATTGTTTAATATTACAGTAAAGTTATCCAGCTTTTAGATCCGTTTTATTATGTTTTAGTTAGCTAGTTGAATAATGGTAAAAACAAAATTGTGAAATCTGCACATCATTGAGTGATCTGCAACTAACGGAATTAACACAAGGCATCAGTTTTAAGCTGATTATTATCTATGATTCAATATATGAGATGAGTAATATATAAAATTGTGTGTATAAATAGATTTTTACACCTATTTATTCCTAAAGCACAAAATCCTATGTTTATAATTGCGTCGTGATACAGCAAATATTTTTTTATTGCAGATTTTAGCGAATTTTGCGTCAACGATTTAATAATTTTATTAATATATTTATTTATAATATTTGGCAGCTACTAAATTAGCTACCCGGTTTTTGATATGTTGCAGTTACTTTATAAATTATTTTTATTGTAATGATAATAGGAAATTACAACTCAAATATGATTTTGTTTTATCAAAAGATATATTTTCAATTATTAAATTTTTCTTACCAAATTTAGATAATTGATATAAATTCAAAATTTAACATATTTAGTTGAAATTTAAATAACGCATAGAATTCTGGTTTCGTTTGAGACGATCCAAAATTGAATTTCTATGCATAAAAAGATATGTTAAGCATTTTCGTAAAATTTCTTACGATATGAAACACTTCCAGTTTTTATAACACAGATCTTTGAATTTTTGGGACAGCTGCAATCTTTTCAAATACGCAATTTTTTACAAAGTTCGCTTTCATACTTCGCACACTTTATAGTAATATAAATAAAATATATTTCTGGTACGAATATTAGGGCTATATTATATGGTACGAATGTTTCCAAATGTTAGTTCTAATTCAAGTTACGATATATAGGTAGATAAAAGTAATTTTCAATCTGATCTGATAACAATGACGAGATTACGGCAACTTATCTCAAACAAAGAACGGATAGATAAAACTTTAACTACCTACCTTTGAAAATGTATTAATGAAAATTTGTGTAAATTAATCAGAGGAATCATGTAATCATAAGTTTCAAAAAATTTATAGACACCAGACATTAAAGTTTTTACTTACGTGAATTTATTGTTTTGTACCAAGTAAAATTTACACTTGTTTTAATACGGTGTACAAAGTTGAAGATAGACAAATAAATATAACTTAGGAGGAGTAAAAGATACTAGGAAGAGACCGTTTGTGTAAAATCAGAATCGGAAATATATCTCCTACGCTGGCCTTTTCTGTATTATTGGTAATTTCCATGAAAGCTCTAGCACAACGGCCCCATGCGAGAAGACTGATGCAGCCAGCGGCCCTGCCGAGGCGAATGCTCTCATGCGGGTGCCGACCGGAGCGACAGTCATCGGGACATCACCACGGGATCACGCCGTCGCTCCGGTCCTAGGCTTTTCATAAAACTTCTCCGTCGAATTTCGGAAATCGTCAACGAATCGACTCCGTACAGGAATGATCATCACTGCCAGAAAAGACCGCGGCCGATCGTAGGTCGCAAATAATCACTAGTTTTTTCTCACAAAAACTTTCACGGCGTACACTTTAAACGCGAATTTCGAAATCTAAAACGCAAACGGGTGACATCTAATAGAATGAGCGTATCACTTACATGGTGAGCGGGTAAACAAGCCGGGTAAGGGAGCGTAAACGTTCGAAAGTCAAATCATAGCAAGTCACACGTAAGTCGGGAGAAACGTTTCACCGGTAAGGTAGAGGTCGCGGTTCGCGGCCACAGCGGGGCGGCACGCGTCGTGTTCGGAGCACGAGTGCGGTGCACGGAGCGGCGCGAGTCACACAAGCACAAGCGGAGTCGGCGGGCGACTGACGGGAGGCGCGCGGCGCGGCGCGGGGAGCGGGTGCGCGCGCAGGCCCCCTGCGCTCGCCGCCTTCCGCGCCGCCCCGCGCCACCCCGGCCTTATCACGCCGCGCGGCGCGCCGCTTCCTTTCTCCTCGTGCAGTTGCGAGCTTTTCGCCACTGCCACACTTCCGCCCGCCCCGTCGATTGTCTAGTTTTAACCGGTCAATGTGTTCATCGTTCCGATCCAGCTCGTAGTCGATGATCATGCTACTTCCGAACACTGTTCTCTAAATACTTATGAAGATAAAAAACAGTTTTATAATTCTGAAATTAGTTTAAGCCCAATCCGAAATCTGAGACGACCTGATATAATTTTGATATTGTAAGGGTTAAATTTAACCGGATATTAACGGTTCCTGCTCCTTTTGGGGGACAACCACTAACGTTCGATATTTACATATGTAGGTTCGCTCATTAGTAGTTTTTTTGTATTTCCAACATGACAGGACGTTAAAATTTATAATTTTGCGAACAGATGCAATATTGCAAGTGGCGCTAGGTGGAGTCTGAGGGGGGAAGGGGACGGGTGTGGGCGGCGCGGGCGCAGGCGGGGCGGTGAAAGTGCGCACGGAACGGGTTTGCGTTAGCGTGACCCGTCCGAGGACACAATCCGCGGACAACTTTGCCAAACATAAGTTTTAAACGGGAACTTTGTGTATGGTCCTTAAATTGCGAACAATTTATACTGCTTGTGTCCAATCGATTAAATACTTGTATAGTTTCAAAGTACGATAGAAGATTCTGTTTAGTAACTAAAGTATAAGCAAAGTTAACACAACGCTGTTATGATTGTTTAATAATGAGTATATGTTAAATACTGCTGCGGTTAGTACAAAAGATAGCATATTATCTCATTAAAATACGCTACTTGAATATACGTAATTAATGAGATTTAAAAACCAGAGAGATTACCTGTAGCCAAAATTATCAATGCGGAATTAACGTTTGAGAGAGCACTGAATACACATAGCTTTAAACTGCTAATTAAACAAACAACACACTCATGGAGAAATAGTCATACACTAATGTAGACGTTCATTCATTTTTTCAAATTAATACAATATTACAAAGAGACACTCCAATTTTATTATATATTATATAGATAATTAATTAAAAAAATCCAGAATAAATATTCGTAAACGATGTCTTTTATATTAATGCAATTACACACTATTATTTTGTTCATAGTAGATACACTAATTGTAAAAACTCTAGAGATGTATAAAAGAATCGATTATTAAAGTGTATGTGCATGTGCGTTTTGCATGGCTCAACAAAAGCTTATCTAGTTATAATATTAAACTAAATGTGTAAAAACTACAACCCACTTATTATCATGGTTTTCATAAAGGATTGATTTAATTCAAACGATATCGCACTTAATGCGGTCCTGTAGTCATGGTCTGCCTGCAAAGGTCATCGCACCAGCTCGCATCTCGTGGGAGGCCGTGCTACATTGCGTTCCTAAATGACTTGTAGGCGAATATACTAACTAACTAGACTGGTTATAATATAGAGAAAGTCAACTGCTACAGTATAAAACAAAGTCGCTTTTTCTGTCCCTATGTCCCCTTGATTGCTTAAATCTTTAAAACTATGCAACGGATTTTGATGCGGTTTTTTTTAACAGATAGAGTGATTCAAGAGGAAGGTTTATATGTACAATAACATCCATTAAATAGTGGAGAGATACTGTTATTTTTGAGGTATCTAATGTGATGTCGTAAATAATTACATTTTTCCCGCTTACGTTGCAACAAACGCAGGTTGAACCCTACTAGATTTATGAGATGTATACTCGTGCGAAGCCGGAGCAGGCCGCTAGTTACTTTATAATTAGAATAGCAATTACTCTTGTTGGTGAATAGACTTGTGAATGTTTATTCTTTTACTAATCACAAACTTATAAAGTTAATAAGATTCTGGGATTAGTCGTAGTACTTGACATTTTGAGAGACGGGACGTTGTTACAGATTTAACTGCAATGATTTTGGCACAAAATAGCTGGCAACTTTTTCATTTTAAATGAACAATTTGTGTATTAATGACTTAAACGTATATATGCCATTTTCATATTAACGACGAGATTAAGCTATGGCAACAAAAATAATTAAAAATATAATTTTCACGGTTCATTTCGGACTTCGTATGAAATTTGTCGAAAAATAACGAGGCGGCAAGTAAAATTGATCGCGGCGTCGGCTCTTATTCATGTGGGACTTAAATTGTCGCGATAGCACTTGGCCCAGGCTCGTATCACAATATTTGGCTGTGTCAAGGTGCGGTTTGACGTCAGCTTGTGCCTAATTATGATACCGGTCAATAAAATATATTTCTGTGTGATGTATAAAATATGTATAAAAGATAAGTTCGTATATTAGATTTTTTGTCACCAGTATTATGTATTATAGAAATATCAATATATTTCTTCTATCATAAGATATCAACGACAACAAAGATGAAAGCTCATACGTACCGTATGAAATTATCCATTTATTATAATATATTGTCAAATCATAGTGTTTGACCACGGATAGAAACCGAAAACCGAAATCGACGTGGGGCGGGGGGTCCCCTTTTCCATATTACGTGAGTGGCAGTGTCAGTCCAAAGAATTTAATCAGTTAGTAGTGTCGCCGGCTGCAGTCACGATGCGACGGCGGACGTGGCTGTTTTTGCGGTGGGCGCATCGGCCGTGACGTCGAAAAGCTCATTTAAACATTTCTTGTATCTGTTCCTCCTTCAAAATCTAATAAAAAATCCAAGCATCCCACGGACAGATTGTGCACGATCTAATTGAGATAAGGTGCAGCTCTAAAACCAACTCGGTTTAGACATCACTTCACGTTTTAATACTTATTTTAGACCCAAGTTTTTATCTTTTTATATTGTAAGCGTGGCTTAGTAACATCGTTGCTTGTTTAATTTATTCATTTAAAAAACAACACTACATTATTCTTACGCGAAATTATTCACCACCAGCATTTATTTAGTTCCAAGATATTTTGTCCAATGTGACTAAAGAAAAAGTTAAAAGACAATCAAACAGATTCGGTATTAGAATAATTGTCATCCGACAACCCCAGTTTTATTATCCCGACAGTTACAATTATAGCTGCGACAATTTTTACAACCCCCAGTAATGCTACAAATAAATAAGTCGTCCAAGAGTTTAGAGTCCACAGTTGAATAAATCTCGAAATAAATTAGCAGTTATGCGCAGCGTGACAGTTATCACGCTAGCCTATATTGCGTCTGAACAAGAGTATCGTTCTGAATTTATATTACACATTATCTTCGTCTGGAGCTAGCCGACTGAAGCTTATTGCGCCTTATGAAGTTATTACTCTTCCGTCACACATTCTTGCCGAATGAAAAAGGGGAGTGAACACGGTAACACTCTTAATTAATCAACACTTTTGAGACGTATTTTTTACCATTATCGTTCACCGAGTCTTCGATATTTCTTGTCTTATTTTTCCATTTTACAGCTTCTTAGCATTTCGAGTACGATTTAATCTTTTTATAAAATGAATCACTTAAAATATAAATTGATGTTGGAATTGTTACACCTATTGTTAGCAATTTACAAAGTAACAAACTTTAAATGTGTTTTTTTTTAATAAATCCAATACAGTTTATTGTTGATAATGCAGCGGTTTAAAAGTCGGTAAAAGATGCGCTCCGCTGGCGAATTCGGTGTCCTCGAGACGAGCAATCGGGTTCAACAACCCGCCGTTCGTCTTGTGCCCGCAAAAAATGCACTGCCCCATCCCACGCCGAACGCAGTCCTCTCGCACACAGATACAATTATAACGTTTATGAACACATACCGAGACCACGATTACCAATCGCCACACGCGTAATCGCACAGCGCACGGCGTACCGCTCCTCGCGCGCGCCTTCCCGCTGCCCGGTGCTCGGTGGCTGGCCAGACAGCAATTAGAGACGCGTGTTTACTGTTTTCACGATTTTTAAACCTCTGCTGTACTAACCACCATTAAAGAAATAAAAATGTATACTATAGAATTTTAAAAATAAACCAGACAACATGTATGGTACCATAAGGAGCTTTTTTAAGTAGATAAGTACCTACTTAAAAAAACTCAAAAATATTGCTATCGCGGTCACCGGTTATGTATTTCCAAAAAGAATGCTTTCAAGTTCGAATAGTAATAATCGTAGTTTGCGTTATGCACATAAGTTACAAGTGATCTATGTTTATTCATGAGTAGAATACTAATTGCTCCAACTACCACGTGGTCTAATCGAAGCACTTAGATCTCTGATGAAAATAAAATCTCCATGTTTAAATATGCTGTCATTAAGTAAGATGCTATCCAAAAATTATCGCTACGTTGGCACAACTAATGAAAATTACAGGTTTGGCTAAATATTTTACCTAAAAGTCTATAAGTTACCCTTTGATCTCTAAGCTTTCATTAGTTTTCTTCTGTGTAAAAGATGACGGCTATTAGAAACAAAATTATCGTACAGTAATTAAAGTTATTTTTTTAAAGATATTCAAAGCTGAAACGTAAAAAAAACTGTAAGATTCAATCTCAAATAGAAAAAAAGCAATTTAAAAGTCGGATACGGGAAATGTCCAATTTACACAAACATTGTAGATACAGTTTTAAACGTGATTTAGCCAACAAAGAGGTTCAAATTCTCGGTCGAGTGCATGCCTCCGAGTATCCACACACCAATTAAGCTAAATTAAATATACCAAGAATTTAGAAACTGCTTAGCTTCCTTGAAGCGCATCGCGGTAATTGGCTTACCCGCTCTACGAACATTCGTGATTTATTTACTGTTTTTTCTTATATACTAGGCCAAAGACTCGCGTTTCCGAGCGGTATTTATCTCACTTCTCGCGGAGAGATTGTCTGAAAAAAATGGTTAAATTTTGAGCTCTAATTAAAAAATCTGTTTATACAGCATATATTATGCGCAAAAATAGTTAGCGGGAGAGAACTAGAAACGAAATGATAATTAAAGACTATTAATAATTCGCCAGTGACACCGGGGTACTACTTATGTACTTAATAACCATACATTTGTAAATCAAAAGGGCGTGATAAGAAATTGCAGCGAATAGTAGGTTTGTGTATGGGGTTCTCTTGGCTGAATGAAGTTAATTAAAACCGTCGGTGTGGAGAAGAGGTTGGTTCCTAGGCCTGGGGCGAATGCGTGTGATGACTCCGCTCACACGTTAAATCGCTACATGCCAGTTGTCGCTTTTTCTGTGACAGCACAAATGAATTTCGGTATCTTGAGTAACAGAATAAGTAAAAGCAATGACTAAAGACAATGTAATTTAAAAAATGAGATCAAATAACACTATATTTTATTTGTATATTAAATGGACGCATAGGTCACCGAAAGACACAAGTTCGTCGACATTAATACGAAGATAATAATTTCAAGTAGATATTGGAAATTCAAAAAGGACAAATTGAACTCATTTATTTTCAATGCAGGTAAACACATAGTAGATGTTTTTAATGGCAACATTTTATATTATGACTTGTCTACTTTATAAAAGTGTTTACAAAGTTTTAAAACTCATTTTTTTTTCAGAATATATAGTTGACAGATGCAAAAAATTAACAACAATTTTATAAATATTAAATAGAAATTTCGACTCTGTCTCTAGCATTTGTTAGTTAGCGATGTCATTGACTGTTAAACACGCGGGACGAAGCCTAATACAAAGCCGTGAAAAGTCAATTACTGGTACAGCGGTAAGTATATTTAATGGCAAACGAACGAGTTGACATCTAATCAAGTGTTACCTCGACGAGTGACGTCAGCGACGGCGCTGGAAACCGCAAGCTTCTGTAACAAATGTTTCCCCGCCACTACACTTCCACGTAGCTAAGTTATAAAGAAAAAGACGCCTCGAACTATACAGATGTGATTCTAATGATCGGCGCAGTGTCGAACAAGACACGTTTCTATATAGCTAATTTTATGAATTTATGTCTTTCTTGTTGATCATCAAATATCAACCGAAATGCGTATTTTTGAATAACATAGTGTGGGTTGACTTCGGCCCACGACAATGACCAGATCTAGTCAAGGTACGAATGCAATAGATTTCTGAATCCATTGCACAGCGAGTTCAAAAGATTAAATCGAAGATTCGAGACTTGTGCAATGTATACTACATTGTATGTTTTCCTCAAACATTAAAGTATATAGGATATAGGTAATGGATGAAAAGGACAAAGGATATGCATAGGAAACTAGATAATTAAATATTCTAACGAATTGCTAAGACCTGTACAATTTACACTCATTAACACACGTTTATAGAAACTATAATCATGATTATTTAAAAACTTGTTTTTTATCAATTTAACAAAGACGTAACGGTTTAGTAAGATAATACATTCATCAATGTACCAAACCAAAAACGAGAATAACACATTAGTACATAATAATGGTGAGATATATTCAGTGGATGTTAATAAATTTTGCATGAATGTATTATTTTTTTGATCCGCTATGTTTTCCTGATGCAATTTACATATTAAATTGCAATGAAGTATGCATCACCACATGTATATACATGCGGTCACATTATCTCTAGTGGATTAGCAGCGTTAATGCGCCTTCGTTTTGAAATGACGTCACACGTCGCAGCGTTATTACCCGAATTATTAGGTAAGTAATAAGAAACGCAGCGAGCAGCGAGGCGCGTCGAGTGCGCTGTGCTAAGTGGCTTTTAAGGTCGCTTACCTCATCTCGCCGCCTCTGGTCCAACTATCTCGCTGTTTGTGCTCAAATTTAGTATGATCACCGTTTTGTTTATTTGATTCATTTCTGTTGTAACACCCTGTAGAACGTCTACACGGATACTTTGATTCGGTTTGTTTCTTTTCTCATATAAACGCTCGGGATTGGTTCCGAATACGATTGTTTGCAAATTGAAGTGCGCTCTTGAAGCCATCTTGAGGATGTTTATATTATAAAGTTGTAAAAACAAACTCGGGCGTTCGGCAAAAAAGCAGTGACTCATAAAACATAGTTCGATACAATGACGTTTAGTGCCCGAGGAAGTAAAAACACCAATCATCACGTCTTGCAGACCGAAAATAGTTTCTGAATCATAGCGGCGGGATTCGATCAATGTTATTAGATGCAAGAAAACCCTTAGAAAACGATGAAATGACAAAGTGCTTATTCCTTTCAGTTTAAAATTAGATTCAGACAATAATAAAGATCCGTTTTCAACCAAAATGCTTATTATATCACGCAAATCGTATGATTATTTAAGTTTTAACATCTGTTTTATAATAAAAAAATATTAATTATAAACATTAACAAGGCAATACATTACAAACATATTCAGTTAAAAATACTTAAAAAATAAACCATAACTGGGGTGATATCGTAAATGCATAATGTTTATCAATAATACCTACTAATAGCGGTTTCTTCTTACTAGTAAATGACATGCCAAGTTAGAATGAACATGTTATTGGTATGCGACTAGAGATGGTTACATTTTTAAATACTTTAATGTTCTTATTATTCTCGGGTTTCCTTAAAATTTTATTTAATGTTAATTAAGCACCCAATTATTAAAGATTTAAGTCAATCGAATGTCGCTTCTAATATGAATATTAGTAAGAAATAACGTTCCGTTGGGAAAGATCAAGTTAAAGTTGGCGCGAATTAAATTGTAGAAATACACGTGCAAAATTTTAAACGAACACGTCTCGTTTGAGAACTTTTAAAATTTGTTCGCGCGTTATTTATGAAGTGATGCTTCTGAATTTATTGGCGTGTGTTTTCATTTTCGCACTTTCCGGGGAAATTGACGACATAAGTAAACAGAAAATTGAATTCATTTTTGTGGAGAACGTGTTTGCCGGCTGAATTAGTTACTGTTATAATTGAAGTGAAAAGGCGAATTCTGAAGGCGGTCGACGGCGGTCGTGAGATCGCACTGAGTTCGGTGTGCCGACGTCCCACCGGTGCGGGCGCTGCGCCACAGCTCGTAAATAAGGGCGTCTCATTGCGGGCCATTATTAATGAATCCGATGCCGGCCGCGCGCCCGCTCGCGCCCCAAAGCTAAATAACAGGTGCGTGTAACCCCGTTCGCAGAATCTATTTTCGATGTCTTATAACCGTGAGGAGAAACTCCCGTTGCGCTGCGTTCTCCCGTTCTAAATATTCATACCGTACAACATTTGATGATTTGTTCGGGCGTCATCTGCTCGACATCGCCGACTCTGAACAAGCGCAGTACCTTGTGTTGGTCTCTCAAAGTTTCATTAGCCGTCTGGCAACACTTACGATACGATAGTGATGTCGGAATAGTGTGCGGAATTTCTACCTAGCAGAGGAGATTGTGACGGTCGAGCAGCCCACTGAAGTATAAGCGATAAGATAAGATTTTGCTTCGAGAACACATTAATTAGAAATATTTTTAAAGTACTGTGGAAAAATCTAATTACTTTTTGTCTTCCCCTATAAAGATGTTTCGTTCTCATGATTTGATATCTTCCGGTGTTCATTGCTGAATACGAATATAAAGTTTTAAAAACGTTATTGTAACAGGTGCAAAAAATGGCGATGCTACAAAATGATAAACCCATTATTTTCGCTGTGGATTGACGTGACGTCGAGACTTGAATAAACGTAATGTTTGCTGACGATAGCGACACAAAAGAGATGCACATGTGAGGTGCTTATTGTGCGATGTGAATTTGAATTCAAGTGAAAATTAGTGCAGCCTTTGCGACACGAGCTCGTTACCTCATAGAACGTATTATTGCGGACAGAATACATGACATTATCACAGTGAGACATATTGGTTGTCTCGTGACACGATGGCCCGAGCGACTACGCGAGGCTTTCTGGCGGTGGCCCCTATTATTTGCTGCTCGGAAAACTGCTTTTCATATCAAGAGCAGCGAGCCACAGCGGAGACACAAAGATGGCGTCTGTTCTACCCACATTAATGTACATTTACTATCGGAATGACGTAATCGTATTATTGTTTAACATTTTGTACTTAATTTTTGTCCTCAATCGGTCTACTGTATTAGCAGAATATACAAACTTACACTTTTATTCTTATAGGAAACGTAAAGATACAATATCATTTACACGTAACTATGTGCATTAAGAATTTCAAAGTGGTAAATAACCAAAACAGTAATCTTTATAGTGTATGTTAGAATATAGTATATATTTAAAAGAATTTACACAATATGAAACAATAGTAATTTGAGGCGGAATGTCCGTTTTAGAGCTACAAGGACACTAGGCCGTAAACAGACGTGAGCGAGGTCAGAGTTGAGACCGCTTGCCCAAACTGGAGCTAATGGCGGCGGCTGGTGAGTCACGCGACCGCTGACGTCACGAGGAGGAAGTCTTTAGTCGGCGGACTCGGCCCACGCCGCATGCTCAGGACGATCGAATTAACGCAAATGCTAGCTTCTTAACCGATCCTGATCTCATGTTTTTACAACTCTTATTTTATTTTACTCGAAATTTCAGTTGCAATGAAATCTTTATAAATAGCGCTAACCTAGTGGTTATTGCACTAACGACGTACCTACATGGCGAATTGATATTAAATTGATACAGGCTAATGTCAAGGTCTTCTATGATAAAAAAAAACAAGGAACAAAGTATTCTACGAGATGGCAAATAATAAAAACCGAAACGACTAGAAAAACGGCTCAACGTCCTGTGTTAGTTTACCTAAAAATCAACTTTCATGAAATCAATCATTCACGTTGAAGGTTACGCAGAAAAAAACGTCTTTCGTCACCTCATATCGAGATAAAACATAATATGCACGGTTAGTTTAAATGCTATAGAATCGGAAACCCAACAGAAATTCAGGTTGGCGTGGCGTGTATTGGCGTGCTCTTATGATCGGAGTCCATGTTAATTAGCGTGTTGCTGGTGTGGATGACGTCACGCATCTAATTTGATTACACCGGGACAAGGCCGCTGTGGTCAGCGCAACGAGCGCGGAACGAGCCGCGGTCGTGCGTCGCCGGCTTGGGTCCGCCGACACCCGTGGACCAAAACATTCCTTTCAAATTATACACCGACACGTGCACTCGGTACTGATCAATCCCTGGAGTTGTTAAACTAATGTCTAGTTACTGAAAAGGGAGACTTAACTTTCACAAAGGATTTCACAAAACTAGCGCAATATGAGGACGGTGGTGAACGACTGTGTCCCGGCTTTATTATTAGTCCACTCGACATCCCACATCTAAACAAAGAGTAGACAAAGGGTTGCTTATCCGCAATGTAAACTTTTATTAATCTCTTCCTGCACTAAACACGGGTGCATCAGTGCATGTAAAATGTTAAATTCTGAATGCTTTTCATACATTTCTTTTCTTTTGTATAGTCATACTAGGTATAAATAGCTAGTAAAATACCGTTACTATTTCTCACATTTCCTCGAATTCACCCTGTGTTCTCGCGGATCATTTGAATTATAAAGTAACGCGCTAGTGCATACAGAGTGCATAAGATACCTTGGCTATGCAAATGAGGCGTGTGGAAGCTGCGAACGAAGTAAGGGCGAGTTTACACCTGCCGGGTGTAAGCACCATTCATTGAGGTCCTAGAGTGTTATTATAAAAGGTAAAAGGACACTTTTCCACGTTTTTTTTTTACTTGAATTTTGCGTACTTGCCGTCTTTATCCAAGTTATATATGTATTAGTAATAAATATTTTAAATGTTTAATAATATTTCATTTTATTTTGTAAAATTTTTAACCAATATATCCTTGCAAAAAACGCCTTTTAGTAAGAAATATTAAAGGTAATATTATTTCATATAAGCTGCTTTGCAAATTATACATAATGATATCAGTTTCGTTCACATGTACAACAAATCAAACATCAATAAATACGGGTCTAGCAGAGAGCGAAATGAGTTTCACTCTTACAATGACCCGAGACCGTTACTTAAAATTCGGTCGGCTTTGTTCTCAAAACACGAAACTAATTTATTCGTATCTCAGCGTGCCGTTTCACCGTACTAAATAATCGAAGAGCAAATTATACATGCGTATTAACGGTCAAGTCATAGTTCAAAGATTAGGGCAACGGGCAACCCTTCACTATGATCGTTCGAGGCTAAGAAGTTTCAAATTAAATCGGATCACCCCGTGGCACCCTGCACGCTTAAACAATTTGATATTATAATAAAAGCTCTGCCCTTTGTGCAATCGCCGACCGCGGCCGTTGGTGCGATGAACTGTTGATTTTAGAGGGTTTTCTTTCAACGTCACAAGTAATCGACATCGATGAAAATGAATGGAGCTTTACACGTTGTAAATTACACTTTGGCACAGGACCAAGCGCGTCGGGGGTCGACGATTTGTTTTCAGTGGTTGCCGGTGGTCAGTCACGGAAGTGCAAACTAATCGCTGATCGCGACGGCATATCGGTGATCGTCACGGCAGGCGCCGGCGGGACGGGGCGGGGGCGTCGGGCGGCGGACGACGGGCGACGGCGGCGCGGCGGCGGCCAGCGTCGCGTGTGGCGCCGCTAATGGATATTGATGGCTATGGCGCAACTAATTAGACGCTACTACCCTACTACGTTTCAGCCTGGATTCCCTCAGGCGTGTTTCTAGGTGCCAATATGACTAGTCGATAGCTGTAAAAAAGCATACCTTCGGAAATTTTGTAATAAGTGGAAAAAATACTTACGACGTACATATTGAAAAAACATTCCGTTAATCCTATTCTATTGTACAATTTATTATAATATAAGTCAATCTATTAAACAAAAGAAAACTCTTTAATCAGTGGCCTAATGAATGGCACAAATCCGCGCACGGGGATTGTTTATTGACGAGAAAAAAAATGTTGACGATCGACATCGGAATGAATGGCAACTGCGGCTTTTCTTTTTAAATCCCACAACAGCAGAGGAAGAATTAATGGACAGATTTCCGTTTAAATGATGTCGGCGATCGCGCAAACAATCTTGCAATCGAGTTATTAGACGGTTCGCGGGCGGGGGCGCGGGGCGCGGGGCGGGCGGTATCAATCACCGTGGGCGGGCGGCGCGACATTGGAGTTCAATTAGGCGGGTGGCGCGTGTGATTGCTCAGTCCTCGCACACCAAAGGGTTACTTGACCCACTTATTAGGACCGTCGCATGCGTCCTCGTTACCAAGCTCGGAAATGAACAAGCGATTCAATATTAACTCGCACTGTAAGCTGCAACTTAATCTTTAACGATATGTTGACCCTGATCATTTTATTTTAAGATCTTACTAAACAGAAACAGCTTTGCTATCGGCTCATTATTATAATGTTTCCATTACTTATTTAAAGTTAAACTTTTTACGTCCCTAGTTTTTTTTTTAATAAATTGTACAGCTTTTACAAAAGATTTTAGAATGTTTGATGTAAATTTACGTGACATTCACTTGTAAAAGAAAAAAAAACATTTTTAAAAAGCTTCTCAGTTAGCCTATAAGAGTCTTACTTTTCAACACGGAAAAAGTTTCTGTCGTAATTTCTTATTCAAGCTTTGTAAAAAGTTTGAATACAATGTTGCACACAGTTGCATTAACTTCTCATTTAAAAAGTTCTGTAGCTGCGAGCTTTTTTTGTACAGTCGGCCAGATTGAGATTTATTGAGTAAACTTTTTTGACGAGAACAAAAGTGTATGCGAGTCACCTGTAAGTGACTAACGCTTAGAAACGTATTAATAAATAAAAGAAACTTACCAAGGTTCTTAATATCGCGTCGTTTATATATAAATTTCAGAGGACAAGAAAATCATTATCCTAAATATACCAATTTAATTACCATTAAGTAGGAAATAAGGTGACGCATGTAGTCGAAGAATTAAATTCACTTCCCATGTATACGACCGTGTAATGTACAGCAAATTGTCACCGTAAGATTAAATTTAGCACAAGTTTTCAAACTAATTGCGTTGTGAGCTCACCGAAATGGGTAGGAAATAAACTTCCTCAACTGTACATTTGTACTTAATAATATTAATATAGGTAGGGTTCACATTATATGTTGCACTGTGGACAGATACAGACTCAAAGAGACGTCCTCAATGGGCTTATCTCTTCTAAGGAAGCGTCAAGGGATTTTTGAAAAGATTTAAAATTTAAATATTTTTGTTCGTTTCAAATGAGAAAAGGATTTGATTTTAAATTACATTTTCTATGTAAACATCATCAGTCATAGTAAATCATATCTTACTACTATGTTACCTTTTACTACTATTATAAATAAGAAAGTTTATATGAATGGATATTTGTAACAAAGTATCTCCAGAACGGGTCAAATGATCTTGATCAAATTTGGAATAGATGTAAAACATAGTCTGGAAAAAACATAGGCCTATAAATCGTTTTCTTTTTAATTCCGAGCAGACAGAGTCGCGGTTAAGTTAAATATTTTACACATGGTAAGAAAAGAATATTTGTAGAGGTGCTTAGTCTGAAACTACATGAAGCAATGTTCAACCGCTGTGACGGAAGAATCGATTATAATAACGCTCGCTAATTAAAATTGATAATTAACTAGCCGGCTCAGGTAACTTAGGCATGATAAGATGGTTTTATAATTAGAGGTTATTGTATTCATTGTTATACATTATGAAACACAAGAAGTCTTTAAGCAATAAGAAACCAAAAAAAAACATAAATTTAATCACATAGTATGTATTTTTTTTCATAAATTCAGTACACTAACTAGTCTCGCTAATTATAAAGAAAAAATAAATTTTACGTTCGCAAACATTTGATATTGATTTAGGAAATTTTATCTGGAAAGTGCGTCGGATACAATGATGATATTTTTGTAACTCCACGATAGTGTTGTATTATTATTGTAGTATTGTATTGTATCAATGTTTAGCTATGTCGTTTAGTATAAATCTTAACTAAAAATCATTTTAGTCTCAGTGAAGTTAAGCTATTGGTATAGTCACGTACGTGCGTACCAAATATTCGGCTAGTGAGATTGGCGCGAGCGCCGAGTTCGCTCGCCGTCTGACCGCAAATAGGTCGTGTATTGGATAACTCTGCAACCTGCGCAGGTTTCTAAATATGTACAAAACGATATTATTGTGACCGCAGTTGATATTTCACAAGCCGTGTGTGAATTTCGCAGACTTGACGATTGTGACCGGATCTATAGATAATGCAATGTGCCAATGAAATTTATACGTCAATATTACTAGTATTATATTATGAAGGCATACATTTATTGCTTACATTACGATTAGCATACCGCAGCAATAGTAACAACCAGTTCATCTAAAAATGGACTGCAAGAAGCACTTTGTTAACGATTACTTTGTACTTAGTTTGAAAAAGTATTTATTACCCTTATGCCATTACCTAAATTGAGTTCATAAATTTCTATTATTTATAGTACGACCATAAAAATATTCCTCCTTATTTTTTATTGAATAGAGAAGTGTTTTTTTTTATAATAATTAAGAGCATAGTAGTAAAATAAAACATTCCGCGTATGCGGCGTATGCGTGCACAATAACTGCGGCCAGCCGCGACTACGTCAGCGCAAAAATGAAATAAGTAACCTACACTATTCCCGCGCACATCAGCTAATTTTCTGTCAAAGTCCAGTCAAAATCGGTCCAGCGTCCAGCGGAACAAACGCGGTCTTTCATACAGACACTCCAATTTTATTTATATGTATAAATGTTGACATGAAACGACCAACTCGTGCAACCTCTAGTATTTGTATCGATATAAAGTTGTCTTAGACTAAAAGATACTTATATTATTAATGGTTGTCGTGTTTGAGTTACATTGCAGTAATGATTGACGTCATTACTATGACATAGGTATAAGACAAACAAATTTTATATCAAAGTTGTTATACACATATAAATGAATATGGATCGCCTTCTACTAAAACGTCAATTTTACCATTTCAATAAATTTAATCAAAGACAAAGACTAATCCTGATCACCTAAGTGTGTTAGAAACGTAGTAAGTGTAAAGCTATGGCTTTGATAAATAAACATTTAATTTAGAGAATAACTTTAATTGCTATTGTCATTTGGAAGTTGCGGCGAGTGCTAATTCCGACTCACAAGCCATCACAATAACGACGCGAGCGCGACCGCCTCGTAGCCGCATCGCTCTAGTATTCACGGCTCTAACGTGGAACCGTATCATACAGTGCCGTACGTAATTGGATGTCCAGTGCAAATATTGAATTTCATTTATGCTGTAACGAGTTTATGGCTTGTTATTCAATTTCTATTGCTTTCGAATGGCTGTATTACGTGTTCGTGAGGAGTGTTTGATAGTCCTTATTTGATATCATCGAGTAAATAAATGAGTAAATTTTCTAAGAATAATTTGCGATGATGCATTGAATGTGGTCATTAAGGAAAATACGTAGATTTTTATAATCGTTTATTTTTAGGCAAATGATGCACATTGCACGTGTACTTGTACTACGTGATTTGTGAATTGTTCGTATAATGTAGATTTTTTTATTAGGTGCGCAACTAAGTTCTCGCTGGTTGTCAGTAGATGGCTCTAGCAGTAAGAGCTGGTCGATTTTGACATATCCAAAACGTCATGAACCAAGCTTAGACAT
>JAAOEG020000001.1:4011375-4027246 GCA_011763625.2 Papilio bianor
ATTAACTTAATGTCATAATATTCTTTGCAAAGAAACACACTTTCGAATTACGCATGCACCCCCACGGCTCGCTGTCGCCGACAACTAATTACAATATAAATATCTAGAAGCGACGTTTAACAACTGACCCGGCCTTTGTAATCTTAATAACCCGCCGCTTTGTAATAAAAGATTTAGCGACGTTATTTCACTAAAACGTAGAACGAAGAATGATCAAATGTTAATAACTGTAGATACATACATAGATAAACTAGTGAAATTTTTGACCCCAAACGAAAACGAAGATGTCTTTTGGCACTGACGAATGACATTCCTGTTTTGAAATTGATTTCCGTAAGATTACGCAAAAGTCGAGCGGTCCAACCGGTTGTGCCACTCTGTTACCTCGATATCGTAATTTTTAGCATGGTACACGGCGCATATGGTAGTTTGCGGTGCAGTCCGGCGCCACCGTGCGCGCCGGCTCCGGGCGGAGGGCGACGTGTCAGCCATGTGGACGGATACATGCAACAATGAGCTCGCACAACCGGTCGCGGGACCGTTACAGATGGACCGCCGCTGCTCGCCCCCTGAATATGCATGAGGTCTCGACTTGACCTCGCGTTACTAGAGTTTGGGCGCGGAGCGTGGGACCCGCACAACAGATACACCGCTCTTATTTGACATTTGCTCGGTTAAATGACATTTAATCTGTATAATTATCAATAAAACTTTGAACATGTTTTATACATACAAATTAATATAGGTTATCAGTGTCAAATATGAATACGCATTATGCTTATAAATCATAGTCTCCGGATGCTAACACTGTCGTGCAACTAACTACTAGAGTCGGCTAATCAGTAAACTAGATTTTACGACTAAAGAGTCATATCAATAATTATTATAGTATTTCTCATCGTAAACTGCATCACTTCGATTATCGTAAGTGGATTTTTTTCCAGTTACATTCAGCGATATGAAAATTAAATAATATTGTTATAAAACATTTGAAATCATAGCTAAAGAGAAAAAATAATCTTACACAATTTAACTAAAATATAATTATGTAATGTAAATTTCATATAAATGCAGATCCATCGATAAAAATAAGTAGAAATTCAATTTATGAAAGGAAAATGGAATCCAATAAAATGTGAACTTGTCTTTCGATCTCAATAAAATTAATTCTGAAGTATTTAGTAAGAGTTATTGCTTTCCGAGCGAGTGGGAATTTCCGCGTAACATAGGAGACATTTATGAGATAGAGATAGCTTGTCATTGGAGGAGTCGGCTTGCGGCTGGGACGTTGTAAATTTCATCTGTACGGCGAATATAAGTACACGCGAGTCTAAAAATAAACGGCGACCGCAACGCGCACGGCAAGCGATACTCCAACAGGCCGGAGCCGGAGAGCCCGCAACGGATCCGGCGCCACTCGCCACACGTCGCATCATGGCTCGTGGCCCACTACAACATATGTACAACATTTTAATTAGACGAGCTAATTTTAACGAACTTCTGAGTGAGCTATAAGGATTGTTTCATTAAAGATTCGATCGATTATTTGTCACCGTACGATGCGTATTTACATGCCACGCATCACCTCGACGTGTGACATTCGTCAATGTGGAACGTTTTCAATAACAAAGCTGATTCTAAATGTTAATGAATAAATTACTACGATTTAGTATCGGACGTTTATACTGGCTTTAAAAGTTTTTTTGCGGTATCTAATAATTTATCGCATTGCGAGCGACTCGGAATCAGGCACGCAGAAAAACAATTCTAAGCTCAAAAAAGTTTTCGATCTCTTTCGACCGGGGCGGGTGCTTACACCGATTTACGATACTTTAGGATAACATTAAAGTAGTATAACACGGAATGTCTCAGAAAGTTTTGAAACTTGAAAATATAAATCAGCTTTAAAAATATTTGCGTCGTATTTGACTAGAAATCGTTAGTCATTCCGACACGTGATATTGGATGCGAGGCCTTATGGAGCCGTGAGATATGGCAGCAAGGAGAATGGTGCAAAAATCTAATGCGCTTACATCTCATACGTCGTGGAAACAAATGGGGGGAAGAATTTCGCAGCTGCCTTCGAGAAACTACATACAGAATCTCGCAACTACTTTAAGATTATTATTAACCAATCAAAAGTAAATCTTGACACGCTAAATAGATCGTAGTAAGAAACAGAGATAACATGGCTCCATGTCGCCCAGATCCGTGGAACAAAAAGAAAGCGCGTTGAACCGGCTCGGATAAAAAGATCAAAAAAACCTTCGGTCAACCGAATTTTGCCACCAATACTATGTGCAACTTTATAACATGTGGATCATTAGACAATGATTAAAGAAGTTTATTAACCGCGGCCAGATCGACAAAATGTCAGACAGGAAGTGCGACGAGGCAACTGGCATAACGCAAAATGTGAATATACAATGTGTCAACTCCATGCACCATTAAGAACGCATTAGGGGTGAGGCACGTTAAAGGGTGCATTATTCACAGATTTATCACATTCGATAGCTAAATAAAATAAGTAAAAATACTTCCAAATTGAACTAAAAATATTAAATTAGATATTAAATACAACCTTGTTATTTTTTCCGAGGTTCGTTTTTAACATGATCGCGTTGCAACGACATATTGAGTTGATGAGTGAGAATGGTGTTGTACTAATAAGGAATCTTGGTACACAGAGGCTACCTACATTTTGTGACGGAACAGCAAGCACGTACATCTACCGTCAGTAGGCCAAATAATCTTTAGTACAAAAAGTCCCCGGCCATTTAAATTAACAGCACGTATTAAGAAACCAGAAAAAAATAGTATTAAAAGCGGAAAATTCACGTCACTTTTGCTTTTAGTTGGCAGTGCTTAATAACACTTCTTGAAATCAGCGCATGAACTTTTCATCGCACGTCTCTACGAGCTTTCAAAAAGCTTTCAGCGGTTGATCGCGCTCGCAACGACTACGTTACAGAGCGGGCACCGCGGTTAGTTTTAAATATAAAACAAAATGTTGCATACGGAATTGTATTTAAAATTAATATTAAATTACAAATAGTTAAATGATTTATTTCGCTCAGAGTCGTCTGTCTGTGTGCGGTGTAATAATGAGGCGTACGAAGCGCGGTTGCCAAGCGCCCGCAGCGGAAAATTTGGCGGAAACTGATCGACACCGCAGCTGAAAACTATGCATTTTAAGTCACATCAATCGATACGCGGTCAGAGCCACACGTGTGCAAGTTGTTTATGTGCCGCACAAACCACAAAGTTTTGCGTCACTGCCAAATATGGGACTTTACTTCGTATAAAGTGGCTTTTAGGAGTTCCCATGAGAGGTGTTGGGTTAGGCCGGCGGAGGCATGGGGCAGGCGCGGTTCTGCTGGTGTCATTATCGTTAGAGCTCAACAGACGGCGCCAATTTGACCGAGCGAGTAACGCGAGTCATGCGACCGTCGCGCTCTCTAAACTACATTAATTGGGCCCATGACTCATGATTTCGTTATGTCAAACCTTAGACTTTACCGTAAAGTCACATAAACTAAGATTAATGTACCGTAAGATAGATTGACATTTTATCATAAAATTTAGAAGTTCAATATTTTGTTGTTTATAAAATCAAGACAGATTTGTAAGTTAAGTTATATAAATGCATTGAGATAAAGCTAAAAACATAAGAAAGTATTTTATTTCTCTAACAAGTGAAATATGTTGACCAATCAACTGTCTGGTAAACAATATTTACTCACCATCATATTTAAAGTTTTATGAAAGTTAACCAATGTACAGACCAAATGCCAAGCAGGCTTAATCATAAAGTCGCCTGCCGAAACCCCGCACAATATGAATATTTTATTCGATGCTCTATCACGTTGCGATTGGACAATCGTACGCCTGCCGAGCAGATCGGTAACGCATCAATATTTCAACGCGAGTCTGAATTTGTGAGGTACACTGAAACTATATGTTTAACGTTACCAGTCGTTATGTGTAATGGCGGTGAGGAGCAGCTCCTCTGAGAGAGTGATGAAAGGGAACACGAAATGTACACTGTAGACGCGGAGGGGACGCGGTAAGGTCGCGTTACGCCGTTTGAAAGTGAGATGCGAGGCGCCAAGAGAGCAACAAATTAAGTCCCCGCGGGGACCGAGCCCGCCCACGCCCGCATGGCGTTGAGAGGGCACCCGCGATAACGTCTCGCCGAAGGGAAACTTGAATATTTCCAAGGAATTACATAACCGAATACGCCGAATAAAAGTTCACGTACGTGCCCCCACAACTCACGAAGTATTTTTGAACGCAACTTCAGAACTTTAATTAAGATTTTAGTTTAATTTAATCGGCGAACATGGTAATAAATTTAGCGCTCAACTTTCCTTCACTCGAAGGAACTCGAATTGTACAATCGCTGAAGCTTTACGGGACTTTTACAATATTAAAGAGGCCAATTTCGATTTATACACATTTTACACTCGTGATAAAATAAAAAGACAAGCGTTTCCCGAGCGACGTAAAACTCTTACCGCAACATAAATTTTATCACTTAAAGTCATAAATATATCTGTATCAATATCATTCGCCTGCTCGAAGGGTACGTGTGCTTTTAAAGTCAGTAAATGCACACGACCAAACATATCGCTACACGAACACTTCGCTGTCTGAAAACGTGTCCACCGTTCGGTATGAAATTTTAATGCATAAGCAAATATTAATACATATGGTACTGTTGTGAGAAGGTTGACGCCATTAATTTAATACTGCAAATTACGTTAATAAAACATTAACCGATACAGTTAATGACGGACGTAAAAAAGGAGAAGAGAAAAATTTGCCAATAACAACGCTTAAGCGAGGGTATAAAATTAAATGGGTAGAAGGCGTTTTTACAAGTTTATCGAGCGTTCCACATCGGGCAGACGTGTAATGGGCCGGCAGGCGCCGCTCGCGCTGCCTGTCTGTCTCGGTGGTGTGCGGCGCCGCCGCCGCCGCACACCACCGAACTGCTATTGCTATCGATCCCGTCGTCGACCTAGCTCGCGATAAACGCACACACGACTTAATTAACTATGGAGTAAAAAGATTAGAAAGATATAGAGTACATACTAAGAGTTCAGCCGGAACGCGCAATGAGAACAAAGGCGCTCGGCATACTTACATTGAGCCGCGGTCGGCCGGGCCCTGGCCTCGGTTTTTATGCGGAGTTATCGACTCAAATTAATCGTGTAAGTAGAGAGCCGACGGAGGAAACTTGCGTGAAACGCGATAAAAGACCTCTATTGGTTCAAAAGATCGAGTGATTTAACAAGATTTGCTCTTACTTGCTCGAAGGTAAAGTTCTCAGCGAACTTGTTTAGTACGCTGAGGACAGGCACATTCAAACGAAAGCAAGTACCCGTAATTTTGTAATTGCATATAGTAAACTGCGGCATCTGAAAAAGATAGATATATATATATATAGTTAAAATCGTAATAAGATTACCATAATTGATGTTCCAGGACACCGATTTTTACGATTATTAATGAATATACGAGTACAGGAGTAAACATCTCTTGAAAATTTGATAGTATTAAAATGTAACCTGTTTGTAACGTCTTAGTCAATATCACCTCCCTTTATACGTATTATTCTTTCTATTACTATCTTCTTCTTCTTCATTTCCATTTAATTCTATTCTGCATCTCCATTACTGGAGGTTTGCCGTCAGCTCAGTGAACCTATCCCTGTCATGTGCCAAGCGAAAAATATGTTCAACGCCGGCAATAGCTGTCCACTCTCGGGTTTTTCTCAACCACGACTTTCTTTTCTATCGATATCATTCAAATTTTGACTTAACATAGTAATTCCTGCAATAACCTGTTTTTATGTAAAAAAATATATTTTATAATAGCTACATGTTAATCTAGGCCGATGCCTTGGTTGGCCCACATACCAGTGGAGACACGGTGCTGAACCTGCGTAAGCTACAAGCTATCGACTGGTAAGAAATAGTACAGGACAGGCGACGTTGGCATTCTCTTTTATGGGAGACCAAGGAACAGTCACGGTGGCTGTGCCAACAGAGTATGTACATGTTAATCTTAATTTAAAAAAAAAAACAAAACCTTATAATACATGCAATGTAAGTTATAAAATACTTTGTCGTATTTATGTAGCCACGTTTCCTTTCATACTGTAGACGTAGCAATAATTTTTATTTTCAGTTAGTCGAAATTTGGAGCGGTAATGTAATACAAAAATCGTGCCAAATTTTAGCTATTAATCCTAAGAGAATAAGTATAACTACAAACGGCAACTGGGAAAAAGGGTTTAGTTTCAATAATTTTGGCACGATATCCTAGAACATCTTCGCCAAGTTATGAATAAAAGAATTGGATGGCAATAACGCACAGAATTTATGTAAAGTCCGCATTAAGCGTAAATATGATGGCATTGGAATGTTATGCTCGGCTCGTAAGAATACGACCTTTTTAGATGTAATAAATTGAATATCAACTCTAATCGTAAAGCTCTACGATAGAGAGTAAGGATTTTTAGTAATGAGGAAGGGAAATTATCGTTATATGTTTGTAATTAAAAAAAACATATGCTAGTGAAGTTTCGGGTGAAAGGAGATTGCATATTGCTGAGATGCGTATGTTAATAAGGATGTGTGGTGTGACAGGAAAGGATAAAGTTAAGAATGTGTACATTAGGGGAAGTTTGAAAGTAGCGCCAATTATAGAGAAACTGAGCAAAAGGTAAGCGTGGTATGGACATATTATGCGAAGACATGACGATCACATGGATAAAAAGGTAATGACATTAAATGTGGATGGATACAAAGGTAGAGGAAGACCGAAGAAAGTTTAGATGGATCGTGTGAAAGAGGATATGCGTAAGAAAAGTGTGAATTCAGATATGACGGGTGATAGAGATGTGTGGAAAAGTAGTACATACTGTGTCTATCCTACGTAGAGGCAAGGGCAGGTTGATGATGATGAATTAAAAAAAAAATAATATCAACTATATTTGAACAATACTCAATATATGTTTCTTTTCCTTGTATGTGGATACCGAAAATATTAAATGATTACCATTGTAATACAAATTTATTTAACTTTCAAATATTCCTGTTCAGCTAGTTTTCAGAATACTGAAAAATATTTAATGTTCATATTCTGTGGAAAGTTCTCCACGGGATAACAATCTGCCGAAGCAAATTAGTGCCAAAGGACTAATACTAACATTTGCATAATGCACGTAGGGTTAGAGCAATTTGCAACTTGTTAGCAACTACGAGTATCTAACCGATAGTTGAACATGGTACGTAGGCATTTGAGAATTTTGAGAACTTGTTCCCGAGCTAGTTTTGACTGAGTTTTATGTTGCTATTAAAATAGCTTACGGTTTATTGTAAAAAGTAGAATAACTTTAAATATTCTTCTTTATTAGCATTATTTAATGCAAGTGGTTTTTATTTTCGTCTTGATGAAATCGTACCGACGACTGACGATCAGAGACATGAAGACTTGTAATTATTTCCATTATGGAAAGTGATGAAATAAATACATTTATTTACCCAATACAGATAAAGCTGTAGCAATAAAATAATACTATAAAAAAGGCCGTAAATTATGTCATAATATACTGTTTGTGAACAAGAGCGGTTGTTTGATAAAGCGAGACCAACTGATTTCGAGCTATTCGAGTAAGCTGATAAGTACTCAACTAGACACGAACTAACTAGTTATCACATCCCTCTGGCATCATGTAATATGTTCCACTCATTTATGTAATAAACGTTAACTAAATAACATTAATATGAAGAACATAAAATATAAAAAATAATCAAACGGTTTTTTCTAAATCAACAACCAACATATATTATTTACGTAATGTGTGTGGAGTATAATTGTTATATTATTCCAATATGGTCACGATCGACTGCATAAATAACTAATTACATGTGTCTTAGAGCACGTATCGTGAAATGAAGAAGAGAAATAATTACCTAATGACTGCAGAATACATAATTGCAATGATACAACTTGACGGGTAATTGCAACAAATACAGTGTTGCGAGTACAGATGGCAAGAGTTCTTCTTAAACTTTGACTATAAAATATTCTAGAAAAGCATTATTGTTTAGGTTGTGGGAGCGGATCTGTGCCGCCCGCACGGCTCCGTTGCTGCATAATACATTGCAGTGAATGCGCCGCAGTTTGATCCCTTCCTAGACAAGGTAAGTACGACTGTAAAGTTCTCTTGATGTTACCTCCACTCCACTTCTGTAACAAGTGCGGACATGAAGCGGCGAGGGGCTTTGCAGTTTCAAAGTAAATCGACAAAGTTTCCACGACGTCATCCTTTTGTCTTCTTACGGAATATCGATTGCGCTCAATTATTTATGGCTAATCGTTTCGAGAACTTTTCGAATAAAACGAAGTTGTCGAAACTTTTGCAAAAATTATATTCCAGAATTGAATGATGCTGGACTACAGTCGGATATAATTACGTAAAACGGTGTCTGTATTTTTTTATTTATCCACTGGATATGGAATTATATGTTTATTTTTAAGTATGATTGTTAATGAAGGGTTCTTCTTCTATATATTACTTGTTTTATAATACCGTCAGATGCGTATTTGTAATACCATGTTTTATAGTGACTGACTATATTTATATTTGACGAAACCGTAGAAAATAGTTAAAAAAAAGTGGGGTAAAAAGTATCCGTCACTTGGTTTTAAGCTACCTTTCCACCAATTTTCATCGAAATCGGTATAGCCGTTCTTGAGTTATAAATAGTGTAACTAACACGACTTTCTTTTATATATATAGATATCACACAGGATCAAAAGAATTGTTTGCTAATTGAAAGTACTTTATTTTCAGTAATACACATTTCAATGCTTAATATATTTCGGAAAGTTGTTAATGTCGTCTAAAAGCAGCGAAGTCTGAAGGTGAACCAGTTAATCGTGCAGCTACCGCACCAATAATACCAACCATATACCAAATAAGATCATTCAGAGAAAAAAATACGTATTTTAATATTGAATGAAGCGATAGTTTTTTTTTAGGTAGACATTTTAATTTAGGTACTGCGCTTCCGGATATTCAAATAGAGATCTGGGACAGGAATAGCGCAATAAAACCGGATTGGCAAGCACGGGGAAGATTATAATAACATTTAGGACTTTCCTTTCAAATTGAAGTATAAACTAAAGTATATAATTGAATTGAAATATAAACTTTCGAGTTTATAGTATTAGTAAGAAAGATACACAATATATCGTAAAAAAGAAAATGTACACCGAGTGCTTCATATTTGTAATCCGATTCACCCACACAAAGAAAATACATATATTTGTTAAAAGTAGAAACACCTTTGACACATCGAATAGACACTATTGTGTCGTACACTGCTAAGTTTAGGAACTAAGTTTGAACACTGTATTCAAGAATATATGTGAGTTGAAAGAATTTATAAGAAATTATTGCCTTTGAGTGCAGTTTAGGTAAGAAAAATGTTGCTAAGTAAAATAAAAACAATATTCTGGTTTTTAATGGACATCATATGAGAGTTCTCGTGTTGAGACTGTGGTGATGCATTTACTAGCATTTACGTATTTTGTCAATTTGCAATTTCAGTAAAAAGCCAAAAATTGAGTGTGTTTTGTTATAAAAATCAAGTTGAAACAATAATCTGTATCCAATATCCAAAGTAGGCTCGGCATGTTGTTAGTGAACAGTAGTTAAATAGAGCTGCAAAACAATGGTGGCACAGGTAAGTGTAGCTTTCACGTGGAAGCAATCTGGCATTTATTAATGCGGATCGGTCGGGTAGTCCGGGACAATAGCTCACGTTTCTTCGTGGCCGCAGTCTACGGCCGCGCGCCACAGACCTTAGGAGAATGACGGGCTGCATTAGCAATTCAGACGATACAGACAAACAAAACATCTACTTTCGTTTTCATGTCTGAGCAAGAACAATATCATTTGAAAATAGAACCCACAACAGCGTTGAAATCTTAGTTCGATGGCTGAATGTAACGTAATGCGACAATAGGAATAACAAATAACTGCAATGTTTTCGAAACGGAGTTGTGCAAGCCGAGCATAAACTTCTACATTTATGCAATTTCAGAAGGAACTTTTTGGAACGAAGTCAATATTGGCTATTATTTTTAAGTAATGGTTTCAACTGAATTTTTAATAGATTTACTATATAGACTTATACTTCCTTTGTCATTTGCCAACTGAGAGAAGTATAAAACATAATAGTACAAATCGAGGGGGAATCTTGGTTACGTTTGACACAAAACCGACCATCGTTCGATCTCTGGTGGAGATCTTTGTCCAACAGTAGGTGTCATATTGCTGAGGATAGTACAGAAAATTTGATAATGTAGGTATATAATATCTTGTATTATATAAGTTGGATAATATAACAGTAATACATATATTCGAAGTCATAAAGTACTTACTTATAAGAGAGCTTCTTTAAAGTGATATGACTCCGAGCCAATATCTGAAACAATAGAAAATGCAAAGATAAGTAATCATTACAGGAAAATTACAAAATATGTTTCATACACGATATAATATTCGTGGGCCATAATTGAAGTTTCGACGACACATATTGCCGCGCGAATATAAAACTAAACCAATTACAAGTTTTCCAATATGCCCGGCAAATTATGGCAATGTAAACTCGCTATAGGCCACGGTGTGCCTTCTTACACGCTCGTTGAAGCAAACTTTGAGGCGCGAACTGATTTATAAACACACACGCCGTTCACGCACCTCGTAAATAACACACACACCCAAATGGGACATTTTTTTACTCAATTCTTTAACATGAATTACCAAGTTTTTGCTAATTCTAGCGGATTGAGTAACATAATTCTAGTAGTTTCATGTCAATGTGTAATGTTTGTTTTACATATTTACATCTCTTGTACAACTTAGGATGCAGAAATCGATCTCATCGCCTAATAAATGATTTATAAGATATGGACTCAAATGTATAAGGACTTGTTTAGCAAAAAGAAAAACTTCTTTGTTAAAGATATAAAAAGACGCTAGTTCTAACACCCCAAATGACATTTTGCAGCAGCACCACAGATGTCTTTAAAACATTAAAAGCTCAAATTGTTAACTTTAAGATACTAAGTTCATAGTTGTGTTAATGCTACATTTGTTTGCAATAAAAGGTTCGTGTAAATATATTATGCAGACAGCTTCCTAGCCTTAAAAATTTGTTACTTTAAAAACAAAATAAAATCCCAGCGGATCTCGTGGCTACAAACGAAGTGTTTGCTACGCAATCGGGCGGCGTGGTTACATAATGAACTTTAGCAGTGAAAAACTGCATTTAAAATCTCCATTACCGGGCGGCGTTCTTTACGCCGGGCACAATACGCGCTAACCGACAAAATGAGAGTCGCAGCTAGTTAACGGAATAAAAGGCGTTATTATGAGTGGCGGTGTGCCGACGCTGCGGACGCGGGGCAGGTAAACACTGCTGTTTGCATTGCTCGCCTGAGCCCTTGCGTATGATTTGTAACGTCCGCCCTTGCGCAAAGTTTGCCTCGTATTTTATAATAATTTATAAAATTATACAAGAATTTCTTAGTCGCATAAAATATTTAGTAATAATCTAAGTAAAAGCGCTATGCCCAGCAGTGGATAGATAAAATACGTGTGTCGTTCTAAAAATTAAATACCACGTTTCTTCAACAAAATGGCTAATATATTTAATACTCCCGAATTGAAGGAGACCAAACTTTTGTATTTTTATAAAAACTTTAAACAAGAATTAGTGAAGTTACATAAAGGCGCGCTTTCCGAACTCAATAGAAGTGCGGGGCACGTCCTACGTAAAACTCGAAGAAAGTATGACAAAAGCACGTGCGCACCCGAACCTTGCAAACTTCCCGAAGGACACGGTACCGTTATTTTAGGGGCGTTTCTGAAAGGCGAGGTGTGTCGTTCTCGTCTCAGGGGAATTTCCTACGCTTTAAAGCTGGTAATTTGATGTGAGCTTTTCGAGATTTTTCCATGTCCCTGTGCTGCGGCGACGACGCGGGCCACGCACGGTCTGGGCGCGGCGAGGGAGCGGCGAGGGCATGAGCGGCGACGCGCCAGATTAATGTCGTGAGCTTTGCGCCACATTTTAAATGTCACGTTCCATTTTTCCAGGCTGCACAGTTCGCGGCCGAGCTCCGGCGTTCACATTTCCGACATCTAATAACTGTTGAGCATATCTTGTTAGGTGTGAAATCATTTTGCTTTATAATACTAGAGCGAAGTTAAGCTATGCAGTTAAATAAATTTATACATATTACATTTTCCTATCCTTTACCTTATTTAATTGCGATATAAATAATTATTTAGCATTATACTCGAGCGTAATCTTACAAATGTGTTCGTCTAAAACACACATCTGAAAATAGTATTGTTTAAATTGTATCCAACATGGAAACACTGCGTTGGAAAAACGGCAAAGTCGTAAAACTGGCGCCCGCCAATCACTAAATAAGGGCGGCGCGGCACCGGCGAGACGCGCAGTGGTGTCCTTGACTCCCAGCCAAATGACATAAGTTGGCCCATGGGTGCGGAATCTTGACTAATCGATAAACTAGACGGACTGAATGAGGAACCCGAGATATCGATAAGCCGCACCCCCGCCTAGTCTATTATATAATTACTGCTACGTGCATCCTTGAATCCGGCACAATAGAAATGTGTCAAATGCAGGTGAAAAAGCACATCAATGTTTAACATATTTGTATATTTTACATGTATCGCATATAATAGTAGTCAATCGTCAAATTGTCAATCGGTTGTCTCGCTTTATATTTGTGGAATTTTCTAGTTTGTGTTTATTTGTATCTTACGAATAATCTGACGAATGCATGAAGTGACTAAATCTTCATTTATACTTCTGATATCATCAGCGCAAAGCAGTATTGCTAGTTTCCTAAACACTAATAGCTTATTTATGTATTGTTAAATGTTAATCACAGGATGCCCTACCAAATTTATCACATATAGAATTACCCAATAATTTAGTAATTTAATTCGAAGTTTCAAATAACAAGTAAAAAACAAGTGAATATCAAAAAACTACATGATTTTTTTTATAACGGTTTAAATCCCAAGCTTGCTGAATTTCTGATTTTCGTCATAAAAATTCATCAAATTCAATGTTACGTCACGTAATAATAAAATGTAATAAACTAGTATTTTCTCATTCTTTGACGTTTTTCGAATTTTTCACTTTTTATCTACACCTTATTGATATGGGAGAAGTTCAATGAAAACACGTGTTTACAATACAACCAGGTGACTGACTTTCCTTGGATTGCATCAACATCGTACACACGTATATGGATGATAGTAATTCTGCACACACGCTATGTTGTTGAGTAATAAATTACATGGCAATAATGCAACATGTTAATTGGTTTTATTTATAAAAGGAGTATTACATAAGACGACATGAAAGTCATTTTTTGCAATTTACTTGTCGTCTACGTACAATTTGCATCAAGATTTTCTGTTTTTGTACATAAATTTTGTGTATTATGTGTAATTTAATTGCTTTTCCTTTCGTAATCAGTTTTGATTTCAGGCGAGTGGGTATGTAGTTTACTCATTGTAAATAATAAACTAATTTAAACAACAATTATTTCATTTTATGTTTGAGTCTATCAAAGTAGAATAGACAGCTAGGTATTAAGCAGTACGTTTTGCACTAAATGTATGCAAGGTGTGATCGATTCACTGCAGTTTCGATAGTGAACTCAATCAAAGATTCGGCGATCGATAAGCGAACAAAGCGCATTAGTGAAGCGATCGCTAAACGTCCACTTCGCCGGTGAGCAAACACGAAGGCGTAATCCGTCCGGTGGCACTTAGCGCGCGCCGCAAGCTCCACGCTCTAATTGCACATCAACTAATCTGTTTGGAAACGCACGCATTACCGTTTTAGGCTTCGCCACCTCACACCCACAAATGGTAACTAGCAGTCTTGTGTCAATCACCTATCTCTAACTTCCTTGAATTTTTTTAAGATACTAAAAAGCATAAGGAATTCTTTGCAATTCTTGTGTCTGATATTGCGGCATACATTGTGACCATTGCAAGGCTCCACTTGAATACATATAGTTGTCATTTTTTTTAAATATAAGCATATTTTGGTTAATTTACTAATATTATTTTATCGTTTTAACTAAACTCTGGGCTAGGACATGGTTTACGGCAATAGTCGAATGACGGGATTCGAAGACTTCTACATGATCGGAAATTTCTACCCTTAACCACTAGGCTATTGGCATTTATAATTAATTGTTTTAAAATATAAATAGAATTTTATTGTAATTAGATATTCATACATTAGAATAAAAACAGAAGACGTGGTTAAACCTAATAAAGAAATGCTATAACAATGTTGTATTCACCAAGTCATCTTTACTTTAACGAGAATTTAAGAAGAAAACTATGCCAGCCAAAATTATAGCGCTAATTGCTCTTCAAGTCTTAACTTTATAGTAAGAATGCGCAATTAAAATGTTGTAGGCGACTTTACACTAACTAGAATACGTGCCAAAGTAGCTTGAGAACTGCCAATTAATGTCTCCATTAAATTTGGTACCAGCATCTACGTATTGTGTTATAACACAATTTTCTAAATATTTTCGTGATCTCTCAAAATGATGTATTATATATATACAAAGTCCTTGAATTCGAGAAGAAAAATTCAATGGAACTTGATTTTTTCTACTTATGAAATATTGAAGCTAAGTAAATATTTGCGGACTGTGTTATTAGATTTTATGTTAGAAAGAATCCGTTGTGATACTTTTTTTTATTTACTTTTTTCTTCTTAAATTAAATCTGTATGATGAAGCAACAAACGATATTAAACAAGATTATTAAACAAGGGCCAAGTTTCCGTTCGTTATGGCGATGAGTAATCTTGTCTTCAATATTTTAACAACGCATTGTGTGCAATGATCCGGACAGACAGACAATGCTACTGTAAATATTTATCGATAGATTTATTTCGCAAGCCGCTGCGGCCCTTACTACTTGCTAGGGTAAAATTACCCACTGAGTAATCTGATGAGTCTGTTATTCGTCGCGGTCGATGAATTCTTCGATGTTTTGTTCCTATCTTCAAGTCTGAGTCATTTTCACTTCTTTGTCATTTCTAATATATTGATCGTACTTTGAATTAATAAGACTTACACAAATGTATTAATTCAATGCTGTTATTTTAGTTATTTATAACATACATAGCTCAAATTTTTAATTATTTGAACACAATCGTATCTGCCGATGCATTGAGTTACTCATTTCAATATAATAGTTTGTCGTCAATACTTGCTTTTGCCGTGAAACTTACTCATCTATGCTCCGAAAATGTTTACCCTAATTTTTTTAAGCCTTGTTCGTTGAATAGTTTTATGTATATTAGCTATGTTTTAACGTAATTTTTAATTTAACATGGGATTTAGATTGGATTATGTATATAAATAACGTGAAACTTTGTTAATATGTGTAGACCCAGGAACAATAAAAAGATCGTATTTATTCTTGTTATGTAAATAAAACTTACAACAATAGACTAGAAAGTAAATATACCTGATCGACCTCAGGACAACGGATGAAAGTCGTTGGGTATAGGAAATGTATGGGAAACAGTGCAAATATGTTGGATCGTGAACTTAGTAAGATTGAGTCAAATATACGTATTAATAGTCTATAGGACCTTATAGCAGTGAACTAATTTTCGGTTTAATAATTCTTCCATTCGGTTTAGTATGAACCTTTAATAAAGTCTTCGGTAGGAAACCCAATAAATTATCTCTTAACGTAAAAAAT
>JAAOEG020000001.1:4040670-4051424 GCA_011763625.2 Papilio bianor
GTGAAGTAAATGAAGCTTTGAACGATGTTTAGGTATTGGTGGATATTAGTGAAAGTTTCGTTCTCGAACGTTCTCATCAATATGTCAATTAGGGTTCACAATTAACAAAGCAGCACAGGTGTCCAGGCCGAGCCGTTTGCCAGCCCATTAAGCAAATAACGAGTCCGCAAGATAAACTTGGAGGCAGTAAAGTTTATTAATGGCTCGATTACAAGCTCGACCCGAGGTGCAAAGAAGTGCTATCAATCAGTCAGGTGCGCGACGGAAATGGTACCCACTCCCTCTGTAACGCTAATAACAAAATTCCGACGCCCCTGTTTGTTTCTCCAGAAAGGGGTGAAGATGAATATCCCAAAGCATTGCCGTCGGTTACTTGTTTTCGACCCAAAAATAATTAAATCTTTTTTATAAGGAAATCTGGACACAGAGGAAACGTTTTAATTCTTGATTTAAATTAAGTTTGCCAAGTATTATTATAGTTGAACGAACTGATCTTAAAGAAGTTATTTAAGTGATTGGAATCGTAAATCTGACTCGAAGTCATAAAGAAATCTCGTTTTGATTAAAAATCCATTATCTGATCGAAGCTCTCAGAAGTCGTGACTTTAATGGGTTGAAGAAAGCGAGTAAACGTAGACAGGCGATCGGATATCATTATAACAGATTAGCGAACAAAGAGTGGAGGTAGAGTGGAGAGAGTAGGCAAGTGCGGAGGCAGCGAAGCGCAGCTAGCCGTTGTCCGAATGGCTCAATTACAGTTAATTCGCAGAGCACACACATTGGAAGCGAGGTGCATGCATCTACATGTGCGCCATACACATTAATGTATGTAAATGCATGCGACCGGCCGCGGCCTCCCGCCGACGTTCACAATATTGCGACAATAAACGGAATATGGCTGACGAGACAGACATTTTCGACAAAAGTCGCCATTTGCAAACGTTTAGCCGCCTTTGTTTATACTTCACTTGTTCTGGGGCTACCAGTAGACAGAATTCTACGAGACTTTACTTTGATAGATATCACGAGGAACGATGTGAAAACATAATGACCACTCTAAATAGGTTATGAGCGTGTGATGGAACAGCATTTAGCAATAAGTTTTCCTTAATAGAAATATTTTTACGCATCTTAAACCACCATAAGGCTACAAGGTAAAGCCATGTGGTGTAAATATAGTGTAAGGATACAAGGTAAAACCAATGTTTTTATAAATTGTACCTAGTTTAACGTAGTATCTGTAAAATTGTAGTCTCAAATTCGACATGAATTCTATTTTATTTTATTTTATAAGGTGGCAAATGAGCCAGCGGCCATTTGAGCGACAGCTATCATCCACTATTCCAGTTGCGTTGCCTACCTTTAATTGACGGAGAATGAGACATACGAGAGAATATATACCCATTTCTTATGCCACTCCTCCGTCAAGTTTTTCCGAAGTTTTTCTTCCCATCCTTTCCTTATAAGAAAAGCGTGGGAAGGGAAAGAGGATTAAAATTAGACCTCCAGCACCACACTCATCCGACGAAACGCGAAATTACGTCCACTTCACTATCGATCGAAATATCGATAGTGTTTAATAACGAATATACAAATACTGTTTGGGACGCCGTAACGCGAAATGGTTCATGAACCTCTTTACAATTTAGAAATGAACTAGTTTTTGTCTATTTCATGGCTATTAAGATTAAAACACACCAATCGCCTTTGGTACGTAGTGTTACACATGGATGCTGAGAAGTCTATGATTATTTTAGCTTAATAGAATTAGGTACACTATAACTTTAAAACTTTTAAATTGACAAGATTGTTATCAGTTATATTTGAATATCAGTTTGATAACTCTATCTGAAACCGGTCATAAGAAAACTACAACTTTGCAAATATCTCTCATGCTCCAATTAGCCACCACAATTTAGGTTACAGCCAAAATTGATTTTTCAGGAAGGCAATAAACATCTGCCGATTATTTGCCGTAAACAATAAACATAATTATCGGATATTCCATAAATTGGCGCCAATTATTTCTAAAGTTGACATCGCATCGCAATGCTACGGGTGCTTCCATTGCTTTGCTTTGGTGCACTTCCAAAACAATTCTGACCTTGAATCTCCAGTACCGAAAATCTTCTAAAAAAACACAATATCTCTATGATTTATATAGAGATAGCAATAAATGTTTTTTGAATAGACACTTGGACCAATTTGTGAGATTTGATGTAATCCTTGACATAGAAATGAACGTCATCGGAAAGTATGTTTAAAATACGCTCAGTTACGTAGTTAACAAAATGAAGCTTTTGACACCGGCATCCAGAGATTTTTCAGATCCATTTTTGAAGAATTTGAAATAAGACAATACAAGATACCCATTAAAAGAACATACGTTTTAATGTAAATATTCATTTTGTAGCGAATAAGACTGGCTTTTTTAATTTACGGGTTTGTACATTGAACATCTAGGGATCCTTCCCAATCATTATGTTCAACTACTCTAAAACGTTCGATCAATGTTAAAATGATCATTTAAATTGTGCGTTAATTAAAAAATACTCATTATGCCAAGTTAAGTAAGTTTATAAATACAATATAGGTATACAAAAAACTCGACTGACAGGCTGTAATAGATGAAGCAGCGCCATCTATTGATGACATTTAAAAACGATTATTTAAAATTTGATTTCCTTACTTTAAACCAAATAAATTGTAATGGTCATATGTAAAAAAAAATTTACCTCTATTGTACGTGTTTTGTGCCAATGTAATATACATACTCTATGACGCTCCAGGGAAAATCGAATGACACCGCACTCATCAAAATCGGTTCAGTCGTTTCGGCTCTTGACATCTTAATGCTATTGGAGACATAGAATCCCACATACATATAAGTTAACCTTAATTTAAAAGATACACAACGGAATCTTTATTATAATAGCGCCATCTTATAGCTGCATTTAAAAAGAAATATATATTTTATATTTCTATGTAGCACTTTATTATTTTAGTATACATTCGAACATAACTCTAAAATTAAATTCTCAATTACTTCAATATTGAGTAACCAAGAATTAAAATTTGAATTTCGTATTTATTCACTTTTGATAAGTCGTTTAAATAAAATTTTCAACTCACGCGACCAATGTGTTAGAGATGATTGGCAAAGAAGAACAAAAAGAAAAATATCCATAAGGTGTACTTGTCGATAACAATGTTTAATATGGAAATTCAAGAAATAACTCAAGAGGAATATATAAATGTAATAAAAGCGTTGTCATTAACGAGCCTTCTAAATGTCACATTCTTTAAAACTGTAATTATTATTACACTGCAATAATATTCCCATACACAGAAATGAACTTTAAAAGGACTGAAAAAATGCACTTAAATTAAACGGCAAAATCGTTTTTGTCTACATTTTCCATTTCACTACCAGTAACGCCCCCTATGGGAATTGTGGGCAGTTCCATTGTTTTATCAACCGAGCATTGTCATGGTGATTCATTTTATGTCAACATTTACTATATTATTACAAGCACATGAAATTGGATAAAATATTTTAAGTCCACGATTTATTCAGAACTTCGAAAAACACATCAATCTGTGCAGGTATAAATTTATAAATTTTAATTTTATGTCTATTAATATTTCAATAATTCACGTTTGCCAAAATGTTCATGACAACAATCACATGAAAACAGTTGACAGCCTATTTGATAGTTTGTTTTTGTTATAACTTTCATCTTATCTTCTATATTTAAATCGAAAATAGCTTAAATATTAAACAAAGCACAGTTCTGTACCACTAAAGAGGTTATGTTCACGACAAACAAAAATACTAAGGCGTTTACCTTGTTTCAACTGAACATTTGCTGGCGGGTTCACTATTGTATTGCACTATTACTTTCACAAATATATAAAACAGTTATTTTTGATAAAAATCTAGTTTGCATCACAGAAATAACAAAATAAAACGGAAAACATTGAAAGCGGGCAAGAAGCGCGACACGAAACAGCAAGCAAGCAGCTGACCATAGCGCACGCCCGGTATATCTTTGAGAAAGCGTCCCTTTTTGAACGATTTTTATTTAAAAAACAATTCTGGGTGAAATTTCAAATTAAAAAGCATTAAAATGACTAAAATTTTCTTGTGTAAGTAAAATCTACTTATTTAAAATCTTTAACAACAACACAGTTTTCAGAATAAAAAATAAAAAATTAAATGTTAGACTAAAAAATAACGATGTAAAATAAAAGTATCGTATTTACTATTATTTTTAAAAAGGATGCAATTGTATTATAATACGTATCTAAAAAGAAATATTTCAATGAAATATATTCGTCGTTGGGACGCTTCTACAATGTTTGACATTTAGATGCGCAACGTGGAGGAGTAGCGTGGGTGCGCACCGGCTTCGTTGGCGTTGCCCTCTAGCGGACATATTGTGAATTATCGATTCTCCGCGTGCCGCCGCCCGCCATTGGCCCGGCTCAGTAATTGGTTTATGTAGCTCGTTCGTAACATGAATTCAAATTTAGCGCGCGCTGGGGCTCTCGAATGAACAGAGCCGAGTGTTTGTACAGAGGAAATTACCCGTTTCAGATAATAAAATCTAGTAAAATACTATTCAAACTTTGTTTTACTTCGAATTCAATGTTCCATACGAATAAATTTACTTTGCGACTCGATGAATTTGTGTTATTTCGAAGTTAATATCCCTTTCACCATTATACTTATCTAAGATAATTAAATAGGTAGTCCAAGTTATCATGAAATTTATGATATATAGCATTTGTGCGCGACTCCGTCCGCGCGTAATTTATTAAACTTACAAAATAGCCTATACATTCTTCCAGACTATGCTCTATATCTGTGGCAAGTTTCATCGAGATCGGTTCAGCGTCAAACATTTGTCCATTCGTACATCGACAAACATTCGCATTTATGAAATGAGTAAGATTATCTACCATATAAATATTCATTACATGATATCGCTACTTTGCCTTTATTTAATGTGGAAAATAATGTACTTCATTTCAAAATATTCCCTAAAAGTATTGATACACATTGACGGAATTAGTTACTATATTACAATGTAAGTACAGACGTATTATATTTTGTTTGTAGAGTAGAGCTTTACCTTCCGACCGGTGCTAAATTTGGCGGGTGGTAGCGAACACTGATATTTATGCACGTTAATAAGGAGTCGCTTTGTAGGAGCCTACCATAACTTTCATATGTGTGTATATAAAATTTGTAAAGATGAATATGGTTTGTAAAATAAATGCAAAGTACGTTTTAATTGTTATATGTTTCGAGGATCGAATACAAAGACTAGATTTTCTTTTTATTTTCTGCACAAATTGTAAATAATCAAGGTAATGATTATTCAGTTACTTGTTACAATAAAGTTAAAGATGAATTAAGCAAAGCAAAGCGGACACCTGGTCCTGTTTTCCCTTTTTAATTTATTTTCACAATGGATTTGCGAAACAAAAAACCGCCTAAAAGAAAATCAGCGAACCGTGACCTGATTTTAATTCTAAAACACTGATAGACCTCAATAGAGTACAAAACATTTTATACATTAATTTTAAATCAAAGTTCTTTTAAACTTTGAATATTTTCTTGACATTAAAAAGAAATAAGATTTTCTTTTTATTCGAAAAAGTAGTATTGTTTTAAAATAAGAGAAGTATTATAAGCTGAAATTATTAAAGCAATTTGGATTTTCACGAGGAATATCCCTCGCGAGTTCTATTATATATTTTGACATTCGTAATAACTGTATTTTAACAGCCTGCGTGATAACCATTGTATTTTGTTTTCAATTTAAATAAATACAAATATATACTATTTGTATGTATAATATACAACCCTGGCCAAAAAAATTAACCGAAATACGCATTTCGGGGCGCTTCCCTCATTTCTTTTATGTTCATTATCTATGTCACCACAGGTTCGTTCACTAATTGCCATACCCTTTCCTATCCTAGAATGTGATTCTAAACTAAATTTTTGTTAGTTGGAATAGTACATTTAAACAGTCCTATTGATTTTAATACAGTAAATAATTCAATGTAATTTGTCTGCTGTAATTTAAGCTCCAAAAGTATCATTACACGAACAATTTGAAATGTGAACTCTAGCAATAAAGGATACGAAAACTCACGACTAACTAGTAGTTTTGAAATCGGGAGCGCAAACAGGAGCAAATGAGATGTAGGTAGTAAATTCAGCCGGCGGGTAGTTGTGAATTTTGCACGGGGCGTGCATTATGCGGCGCACGTAGCGCGCTGTCTGCACGCGGCGCGGGCGCGGGCGCGGGCGCGGGCGCGGGGCGGCGCGCTGGCTGCGGCGGACGCTTGCGTGCTCTATCACCGAACCTCATTTATTATTTAAGACCCGCTGTACCGGATCGTACATACTGCCACACGTGAACCTGACTTCTCTAAGTGTTTCCCTTCATGACAAATCGACGCCGCCGAGACACTGCCTCTACGATTCATAATTCACTATAGTGACATTTAAAACGCTAGCGCTCCCGGTACAAAAATATTTAATTCGGAAAGCAATCTCCAAAGAGGCAATGGGAAAAGGATTCCAAGCATATTTATCGTTGGTGTCTAAACAGTTTCTCGGGTAATTCGGTACAAGCAGAGCGACATTATTTTTGTAGTAATTTCACCGAATGTCCTTTAAAATATTCAGAGCGCCATAGCGGAGCACATTAACGTGCTCGGGCGCAATTGGGAGCGGGGACTCGTCCGCAAATGGCGGCGATATCATTAACGTGACCCCTGCAACTATCCGTCTACCCGCAAGTTTTTACCAATATTACACAGGGGAGGTGCTCGCAACAAAATGTACGCTCTGTTCTAACTAACACTATACTTGAATTATTTCCATACAGCATAATAAATTAAAGTTTAAATGTGGTCCGACTTATCTAAAATAATTTTCTTTCTACAGGAAAAGAAACTCAGCAATTTACTGCGAAAACAAAAAAGCACATATAATTTTCATTATTCTGTTTGGTGTGAAGTTAAACTGCACTCATCGGTATACAAATAAAATAAAAATAAGTAGTCAAAAAACTGAAGTTTAATAGATCACGTCGAAAACAATATAAAATTTTAACAAGTACAGAAAACTCCTTCTATTCCGGCTACGAAATATGTGAAGCGATTTTAAGATAGGTGTACGGAATTCCTAACTAAAGTTGTGCCGGCGGATTTCCCAGCTAAAGAAATAGCGGCACAAACTCACTAGGTCTGAACAAACGCATACCAGAGTGGCGCGGTTCTTTCAGATATGCAGAGCAAATTATAAGGCGCTTCACGATCCACTGCGCAAATTTGAATTTATGAACTTTTACTTGAAAACGCGTTTACATTCTTTACACTATGAGAGTGAAGAACTGCTGTGTGAAGTTCTGATTGTCGCTTTATTACGATTTAAAGAGTTGCCTGGAAAAGATAAAAACATTTATAAAACTGGTTCCCGTCTTTAAAAAGATATGGTTCTTGAAATCGTTTAAGATAGTTAAGAGTTGTTACCACAACGAATCTAATAAAAAACTGAAGTGCACATTAAAATATTTCTTCATTCTTAAATTTTGCCTTAAGAGTTTTTTTTCTATTTTGAAATAATTTTAATATCGTAAATCTTTGTTTTAACACTAATTGCTATTGCGGCCTTTCATGCTCACATAGTGGGTTAAAAATGCAACCTTCGACCCCACAGTTCACCCCTCGCTACCTTCCTAAGAAATTGTGTTCGCCGGCGAAGGCCCGCACTCTTAATTTGAAAATATTGCTTACTATAGAAACAGTCGGCTTAAGTTTCATCGGTGAGTTAGGTACGTAACTGAGATGTAGATGCTGTTTTCTTTAATGAAATCTTGATTGCTGCTCTGACTTTTTATGAATTACAGTTTTTATTCTTTTTAAGATGTTTATTTATAAATACGAGTACGGAATGTTTTAGTGAAATTGTTTCAGGTACACGTCTTAAGTTACACATGTGACAATCGACTGGGTGGACTATAACTTCTACTCTAATGTCAAGCGCGTTATATATTAGTCTCAGTAATTTAAAGTTACTTGTGGCCTCGCAAATAAGCGAGGGTTTTCGGACCGCAACCGTGCCCACCCATGCCAAATTACAGAGTGTCAGCTCGACTCAAGTAACCTGTTGCCTCTACATTTAATCTACATTTTCCTACCATTCGTTTGAAATTATTATTCACTTGCTAGTAAATTAAGAATCATATCTGCCCACACTAAAATTCACTATACTTCTTATTTAAATAAAATAACAAAACTACAGATCATTTTAAGTTGGGTGCAGGGATATACAAAGCTACTTTTTTTAAACATATCCGGAACATGTAAATGGCGCGAAGTATTTGATGCATAGATATAATTTGGGATAGAGCAGTCTGCATTCTGAGCTCGTTTTACACCAGTGAGGATATAACACTGTTGCCTTGCCGTTTCACATTGAAATTTCTTTCTTTCCGAACACATATCTCGACTTCGACCGGGAATCTACTTTGCATTTCTCATCCTAATGGCCATCGAGAGAAAATTGGAAAAGAAGTTTTCTTGCTCGCATTTCTATTTTCTGAACTAGTGTCGAGTGCTCATTGAAGTAAATTGTCTATAAAGTTTTTTTACCATTGACGTCTGGGATCGGTAGTAATTTGTTGGTTATGCAATAACATTAATTTGAGATTTGATAATCAAATTGTCGGTGCAGTATACAGTCGAGAGCAATGAATGCGGGTCACCTAAAGAAACCCTTAAATCTTGGAAGCTTAATAAAATTAACGGTCTTTAATAGACAAATCACTACAATTATTTTTTTTAATGAGAAAATGAAAAAAAACTGCTGATCCCGCCTTAAAACTAAAAAACGAAACCACACATTCTTGTACGACAATATGATTTCCTTGAATTTTAATACTTTGTATTGCCTCCTGGTTCTCCCAGTACTGCGTTTACGCGGTTTAGCATGCTGTACAAAAAGTATCGTGATTGAGGGGGGGCTTTCGTTATTTTACGCATCTACCTAGCTTGTTCTATGCATGCTCGATCAGGTTGGTATCCTAGCTACTTAGTCATTCACGGTAAAACCTGTGTGAAGTACGACATTTTATGCATAAAAATGGCATCCTCACCCAAATTGACGATAAAAGCACATCGTATTCATTAAGGATTTCTACCACATATATTCCGGCCCACACAAGTAAAGACCTTAAATGCTTATGCTTTTAAATCTTTCTCCCTGGTATTCTATACACTCTGTGTGTTCTTCAGTTGTAAGCGACATGAATAGTTGAATATTAAATATTTAACACCATCAATATGGTTTACATAGCCCCTTAAAAGACACATTAGAAACAAAAGCAAAATCAAATGCAGTAATTTCGTAGTTCCATCTTCGATAGTCTCCCTTTTTCAAATTTGATTTTTTTATGACATAACCTTGCAGTAACTAAGAAGTAATTTAAGGAATATTTATTTGTCTACAAACACAAGTTATTTCATGAAGCTAACATTCTTAGTTTTCGAGATTTATAGGTTTTCTTTAAGCGACCCGGATTCATTGCTCTCGGGTTTACTTAAATCACACTTAATCATGACATTATTTATCTAAACTTAAAATGCCAATGTTAAAAATATATACATTAAAAAACAATACATTGTTTAACACATATCAAAGAAGAGTTAAGTAGAGTCAATATTCGTTATACGTAAATACGTTTTTATAAAATATATAAACAAACATTATAGCATTCCCAGGTGAAATATAGAATTGCTATGTTTTCCTGGAGCAGTGAAGGGGTGAGTGAAGGGAGTGCACAATGTGAGGCAGACGCCCTTATTGGGGGTCGAGCTCACCGATGATGCCTATGGTGCCGATGACCTCTATCGATTTGTCCATTTCTATGAAATGACTTAATTGCGAATTGCCTTTAATAAACACAATATCCATTTATTTTGATTGCTGAGCGTCGGACTGTTGAATTAAATATTATAAAATGATTGTTATTTTCCATTGTATTTTTGATATGGTACTTGTTTACGACTTTGCGATCTAACAGTTGCATGGACCATAGCGGATCAATGAACTGGTGAACAAAGAAATTTATACAAAAAGAGCATTAGACAATTTGCTTCGATATCACGCAACCTTCGCAACTAACGCCTGTAGTACACCGAGGTGAAACGAAGTTTGGTATGTCAGGGACCTGGATTTGGAATCGTTCAATAGATAGGTTCATTACGACAAACCAATTCTACTGGATTCGAACCCTGTATTTCGTTTTTTTGTTGTTTTTGTGTCTTTTGTGTTGCAGGTTTCACTGCGTTTACGGTTCGCTTTCGCAGCTCCGCCGTAATCGATTGTTTAGCAAGAGAAACGTTTGCCGGCAAGCTCGCGGCGAAGGTTTCTAAGTCCCTCGCCTTAATTTACAGCAGAGCTAACCACGCGGCCCGCACTTTGTATTCATTACCTGGATACTGCCCCGCTGCTAGAGATTTAATGCGTTACGGAATCTCTGCCCTCATTTACCACCGCTTAAATATTTATTCAATAAATGAAAGGCCGCCCTGTAGTGCGTTAGATAATGGAAATATTGTAGTACCTCGGTTTTTAAATAATAGTAAATGGGTTTAAAAACACCAACAATATAAATTTTATTATGTATATATTAATACAAGAGATTAAATTTCTGATTAGCGTTAAG
>JAAOEG020000001.1:4129739-4160034 GCA_011763625.2 Papilio bianor
AAAAAAAGAAAAAGTAAAACAACCAAGGTGGTTGGTTGCGTACTGGCAACATACACCGCAGACGGTGTCCGCAACAATAATGAGTAAGCCTTGTTTGACTTCAAACCACTTCAGGTTATCCATAAAGTCTGTTATATTTAGATTAATTATTTTGTTGGGAAGAAATCTTATATCTTACTTAATATTATAAATGAAAATGTTTGGATGGATGGATGGATGTTTGTTATTACCTATCTTTAGAACCACTAAACGAATCTCGCTGAAATTTGGCATACATGTAGATACATATTCTGGAAAAACACATTGGCTATTAATTAAGTGTTTTTTTCTTCTATGAACAGAGTCGCAGGTAAAATCTAGTATATAATAAATTAATAGTTAATGTACATCATATATTATACAGAAGTCCAGGCGTCAAATGATAAAGTGGCGAGCAGTGTAGGAGCACGCGGTACGCGTTTACAGCTCTTGTTTACATCGATATTGCACTAGAATTATTAAGTCTTGGCGGCGTTCACCCGCAAAGCAAACTCATGAATAATAGCCATGAATATAGTAAACTAGGGACACGATGTGCACAGGCCGGGGATTATCGGAATTTATGTGGCACGTGTGTGACGCACCTCGCGCTTGTTCCGGCCCACCAAGAAAATATTGTGGCCGGAGAGCTTAAATATTGATGGATTTATGGCCGCTCTTAAAATTATGACAGACCTGAGCTACCGGCGACTTTATTGAATCTTATCTTGCGTTTAAATTTATTGGGACCCGTATAAAATTTAGGGAAGCAAACATTTTGTTTATGCCATGTTTCTATTTGTAAGGTCGTGTTACTTTTGAGTTTGATAATGTTGTTGGATCTACAAACGTTCTCTTTATGTATTGTAAGCAATGTAAACATTCTTTTGCGATTTTTATAATGGCAAGAACTAATCCTTTTTATTACTAACAAATCAAAGCCCACACAATACACAGACTAAATGATAATAAATTTGTTTTTTTTTTATTTTTGCTTAAGCCTATAAATATGACTTTGTAAAGGTTTATTTTTTCCTGTACAATTAGAATCCGGTTCAATAGACGTTGTGCGAAGTCGGGCCGCTATTGAAATAACAGTAGTCGAGTCATCTATTGTATATTCATACGTCTGTAGAACTTAAAAAGAAAATATTTTCTGAAAGAGTACTCCCAAACTAAATCATTTGAGCAAGAATATAAGTTGCGAGTAACAGACAGATGGCGCAACTTGAGGTGCGAATAAAGTTTGAGTGGAAAAACTTATTCGTTCCCCGCAAATCCTGAGTCTGAGGCGGCCGAGTCTGGGCCCTCGGGACACCTTTAACAATTTGTAAGTTATTTATTGCTGCCAAGAAATATCATTAACCCCTTTAAAGTGTATCCCTTTTCAGGGTTGCAGGTAATAGCTTTAATGATTATTGAAAGAAATTGTATATTTTTTTCCGACCCTTTCTTTTTCTCAACAACTGCATAAATAAAATCTGATTAACTTTAATAAATATATAATAACAAAACATCAATAAACCCAATAACGTTATTGCGTCTGTTTTCTTCTATATCTGTCATCAACGATGATGATGACATCATCAGATCACTATAGGTTCTCACTGAGGGACTCGGAGCCTACTTTAAGTTTATAAGTCAAGAGTTTAAGCCCTGAGCTACAGATGTGCTTTATACATTATAATATTGTTAGCCAAGATACAATAACTACACAAAATACTGTTTTAATAATAAGAAACAAATAGTTTCTTTTCTATGGTTACAGAAAATTATTACTTCATGAAAATAAGTTGACAACCAAATCCTTATCATTAGGTGCGGCGGAGCTCCACAATATATTTTCACATCTTTTTATCAAAATATATTAATATCATAAAAGTAGATTAGGAAGTAAGTTCTACGCTATTGTTGGTTAAAACGTACTGGCAGTAAGATTTTTTAATATCGTGTCCCTTGTCTCTTTATCCCGAGTAAATTTTAATTGATCTAAGATGAATTTAATTTGGTCAATTAAGCGCAGCGTAGACTGTTAGCAGTTGTTCAATTACGAGGCAACTAATAACTTTGTTAACAAAGGTGAGGTCTGTTAAGAAAATAGATTTAACGGCGACCACGGAAATCTGATTAAGTTAAATTCTGGCTCTTGAACAGTACTTATTCAGAAGTGAATTTATGAGTCGTAAAAGTTCAACGAATCTGAGCTAATCTAGTTTGGTCGTTGAGAAATAGTTTAAGAATCTTTGTTAATATAATAAAATCAGCGCTGTGTAAGAAATATTAAATAAAGTTTAATGTTAAATACCTTTTAGATGTTGAAGAGGCGGATAGTCTAGTCAACGTTACCTGTAAAAGAAAAATAGTGGATTTAAAATTATGATTATTCAAAACAATATAAAAGGGTGGAAGGTCGTGAAGAAAACTGATGGATAGCAGAGAGTCTCGTAGCTGAGTGATGGATGAGAGAATTTAGAAGACGTGTTGGCTTATTACTAACAGTTACATTCCCCAAACAAAAATCGCCTCCGTATATTTTTGACGTTCCATTATTTTCCGAGATAAATGTTGATGCAGTGAAACGGTCCGTGGATATGAAACTTGCCTAATGCGCTAGTATCTTTTGTGTTCTACAGTAATATGTACCACAATGAATTATGTTTGCAAACTGATAAATAGGATACCTTGAGGTGTGACTTGAATAATACTCTTATGCTTAACGGAATTTCAATTTCAATTCCGGCTACGTTGAATAGGTACATATTTTAATCTTTTCTTTATGGATTTTCTTTCTTGCATTTTGAAGTTTGAAATGTAGTTTTGAGCTTTATACGGACCTGTTACTCCAATTCCTGTTATATAGAGTGCTTCATAAATAACTCCTACAAAGCCTTGCCCAAAACTCTCGAGAGAAGCAAATTTTTAGTTTTTTTTAATACTTTATTCATTTCAGAGAGAGAGCGTCGGTGTGTCAGGACTTAAGCTCTTTACTGTAATCTGTGTACCGTGTGTATATGTTGTTCGACTTTCTCTCCATTTACATATGTACAGGTTCTGACGTTGAAGAAAAATATCGTGATGAAACCTATCGGACAAGAAATTCAAAAACATGTGTCAAGTCAACCAACGTGCATTGGGCCAGTGTGGTAGAATGAGCCCCTCAGTAGGGACGTAAAGTGAGCTGATAATGTCAGAAACATTTCATTTGTTACCAGAAGATACCGTCATTCGTCGAGGTATATTTTTATAATTGAACATTATTGATATCTATGTTCATACATGTGATTGTCTATGACTAATGGATTAAAAAGGAACAACCAATATATTTTTTTATTTTAAAAACTATTTATAAACCTAATTCATAATTTTAATAGAACTAAAAATCCAAAAATCTGTTATAATACTTCGATTCACGAAGTTAAAAAGATTCCCCAACCGTTAGTCTGATAAAAACACAATGTATCAAGGGTATGAATTACTCAGGTATCCAAGATTTGAAGGCAGTACAAAGCGGTGGCGTTCGGCTCCGCGAAGTGAATTTATAAATGCAGGGCTATTAATTTCACAGTGTTTTGTACCCGCTGAAAGGAGCAATTTAAATACATTAAGATTGAGAAATGATCTCTTCAATTTGCTTCAATATTCCGCTTGAATTATAGTACTTTGTAAGTTTTCATTGACCGGGAGTTAAAGGGAAAACCTTTTATATTAGAAAGAAGACTTAGATGTAAGAGTATAATACAGAAAGGTAACCCCATAAATATCGACTCAATAATAAACTTTTTCATCTTATGATCCTATTTTTGTTTACTTTATAAATTTAACTTTATTTACTTTACTAACTTACTTTATGATTTTGATCAATAAAAAGTGTTCATAGGAACATTTTTTTATGTTGCAAGATGGAAACCCGGCAAGTGGCCATCTGAAATAGCTAAGGTGACCGCTGCCCATAGACATCCGCAATTGAAGATACTTGTTGGCTACCTTTCATCGACAGAGGAGGAGATGCACTGAAAGAGAGTACTCCCTCTTCCTATGCTTATCCTACTCCGTCAAGTCCACTTCCCCTTCCCATCCTTTCCTTGTAAAATAAGGCTAAAGGAAGGGAAATAAGACTAAAATTAGGTTTCCATAGCAATTCATTATTATTGATGTCGAAACCATATTCTAGCAGATGCCTAGAACTTAGTTGTAATGATAAAAAATATACTAGTAAATTGATCGAAATCTGCTAATTTTTTTTATAATCAAGGGGGCCAACGAGCAACGTCAACATCGAGGTGATCATCGACGCCCATGGACATCCGCAACACCAGGGGAACTGCAGATGCGTTGTCGGCCTTTGAGAAGGCCTTTGAATTTTGACGATTTGAAACATTATTTCACTGTAGAGAAGTTACAGGAACCGGTAACTTTATTTTGATTATATTTTATGTATTGACAACATAAATTTATGTAATAATTTTGCGAAGAATTTTTTTTTTAATTTTGCGAATTCGTAGGCAAAAGCTAGTTTTGTTATAAATAAAATTTATCGCCTTACAATGTTATTTAAGGGCTTGGCAAACTAAATTGGAATTCCAATATTTTCATTGGGAGTGGATCGTCCTTTTAAGCCTCGGGTGAGATTTATAATTACCCAGCTCAAGTAATATACTCTCTGAATAGTAAATGTTATTGTTGACGCTAAGTGTCCGTCCCACGCGCACGTGACAACTTTATGAGGGTTAAAACATTAATTCATTTTAAGTCAGAACTATGAGCTTTTAGTAGTATGGAAGTTCGTAAACTTTTTGGCTCACTACGAGATATTAGAATTTAAATCCGCCTCTCAATAGTCTGTTGAAATTAATAAGTAAAGTCCATCGAAAGATGTCCATCATTACAACACTTTTGAATAGTGATTAATGAGAATAGTAATTGAATAATGTTCAAAATATTATGGAAGCATAGCTTCAATCGTTTCTTTTTATATTTCTTGATAAAAGTTCAACAGCTATGGTATATATTGATGTATACACAGTATGAACGATACTGCTTTTTAAAACACCATTATTTATGTGGAGGAGGAAGTGAATTCAAATACAAAGCACACTATAAAAAACAAAGTATGTAAGCTGTTAGACATTAAAAGTGAAGAAGTTTGTTTGGGAAGCGGCGAAGTTTTAGGCCGATGCGGCTGCGGGCCCGCGCGGCGCGATAATGGCACGTCACTCATCCGCTACTGGATGCTACAGATTTACATTCGCGTGATTTATGACTTCTTCATAGAGAGGGGGAAAATATACAGGAAAATACAAGAAGGGCGACACGCGTCGCCTGCCACGCCGCGGTCACCTCGCACGGCTCAGGGAAATCAAATCATCTGAACAATAACGACATTATAAATGATTTCTTCAATTTTAATTTTAATGTTCATGTGTGCGTTATAGTTTTAAATTTTCCAATTCTAAAATTTGATATGAATTCTGCCATATTCTTACTATGTTGTATGTTTATAAATACAAAATGATAATAAAAAAATCAACTTATGTTAACAATTTCAAATTTAAAAAGTTACAAACACAAATACAAATACAATTTTATTGGTAATAAGAATTACAGGTCATAACATTATAACATGAAGTACATTACATACATAGTATTATTCCTATGTTACTGTGAATCTTAAACTCAAATAACTTAACAAACCTTAAAAGTATTTGTTGATGTTCTTATTATTTTTATAAGTCTTTACGAATTATAACGAGTTTTGTAGAGAGAACCGTAAAAAGGTCATCCTTTTATCCCGTAATTTGCAATTTGAATACGCAGACAAATTAATCCCACAAAAAATTAACCAAAAGAATACAAAGCCTCGCCGCACGGGAACAACGGTCTGTTCCCAAATTTGCGACAGAGGACACCATAACACCCTATTCTGTACGTTCACTGAAGAGATACTAAACCCGACTTTGTCGCTCTTTCATTACTTTTTTTACTACGATTCGGTCGTTTACTTGTTGGTAATATGAGATGCATTAGTAAAATAAACTTTACGATTTCATTGTGAATTCGACAAAATGAACATTCTTTTTAGATTGCAAAAGACAAAACCACATCTAAGCCGAAAGTGCAACCTGTTTGTTATTCAAAGCGCGAACTTCAATTTCAAAGATGGCGTTTGTTATTCTCTAACAAAGAAAATCACGCATTGCATTCTGCCAAAAAAGATTCTTCAGTAACTAATTTTCGTTTCTACTCTCCTGTGAATACGCGCGAACGTGTGGAAAATATTAGAGACATTGAGGCGTATTTGGGCTCTTAGGGAGATAATAACCTGTCTTGTTTTCTGTTTTCGTCAAGACTTTCTCATCCCTTTCTTTTTATTTGATGGCGAAAGGGACGGTTGCGCTTCGTTTTATTACTAACGCATCATTTGTACTGTTTGCCAGGCCGTTATTAAGCTTGTTTTTGGCAAACTGACTTGCGTATTGCAACGCCCTCAAACTCCGTCTCAAATGAAAGAGCCTTTCGGTTCGGTGCCGGGAATTGGTTGCCTTCATTACAATTAACGGCCTCTGTTTGCGCGTCTGGCGAAACACTGGTATTTAGACTAATTAACCGAGTATTGCGAGTGTTCTGATGGGACTGGAAGTTAATGAAAAGATTATATCCGGTGCGCAACAAAAGCTACCTACAATTCATGCATCTGCGTCGTTTTTCTTCTTGTAAGTTGTATGTTTTCTAACTATTTAGTTAATTTTGTTTTTTTTATATTAATTATTGCTTTATCGAAATATATTTTTGATGAAAAATAATGATTATAATACCACAAAAGTCGAGAGGAATGAAAATAAATAAAGCTTAATTAATTTTGTTGCTTAATTCGAAATGAATATCCGAATTATCCACCCCCCTCTCCGGCAACTAAATGTATATTAATGTGCCTCCTGAATCACGACACTAATATTGTTTTCTTTTCATTCCCCCACGACCTCGAAAGCTTTTAGTGGTGTCAACTATTACTGTGACTTTTTACGGTTTCAAGTAATGTCATTGAATAGATCCGGGGACAAAGAGCTACACACTCATCTCATTTAAGTCACTACAAAATAACGTCTCACTGTTTATAGTTTAGCTTAGTAAAGAAATCTATTTATACGATATAAGACAGTTTCTTTTGTTTAAATGTACTTTATACGGTATTTTTTGTTTTTTTATATCTCTTGTTTTTTCTATTGATATATTAATTGAACTTATTAATGTTCACGCTTAAATATTAAGAAGTTATTGTTGGGCAAATGAAAGGAATTCCATAAAACATAAACACAAAAAATAAACTAGAAACAACACCTCCAGTCTGTGTACTTAAACAACTAAGTAAGCTGAAATGTTGAATACAGACAAGAAAAGTGTAACACAAACTTAAGAATATTTATAACGTAAATGTTTTGACTTGTTTTCTGGTAATTTCACATTTTTTCAATCACTTTATTAGCTTGTTTAATTTTATTATAGAGATGATTTAATGTTCCTAAAAAATCACTCCTAATTTCGTCACTATTAAAGATTTTTATAAACTTATTAAAATTGCAATAAAAGTGCAATACCTTAAAAAAAGAAGTCCCATTGTACAAACATACGTTTTTATAGCTCGCTTTATTCCTTGAATGCAAAATTCAGTGACACGTTTGAGAGTATTCGTAGTTTCTTTGTTATTCACATTGATGTCTTCCACGTCTTGTGCGCACCGAAATCTCTTTCTTTGAAGTGGCATTTTGTGCTTGGCAACACGCCAACAGTCACACGGACTCGTATCTCGGGTTAGGAAGCTGTTGATATTGCTCACTGCATCCAATTAAAGTTCTTGAGTTGCAATTCCTCGTGCCAAATAGTCAAGATGACGAAAAAAAACTGGATACGTGATCTTTGCACCGACTAGCACACGCTTCCGTAATATAAAAATAAAATTGAACGTTAGAAGTTTGTATTGAATTGCAACACTACGGGATTATTATATTTTGGTAATGTTTTTTATTTTTCGTAACTTTAGCTACATGAATACATTTCTCATTTGTAAAAAAAATAACAGTTGTTGAACCCGCTTTAACATCTTCGCACAAATGGGCCGGCTCGCCCGGTGCAATGCCACGACCACACAGAAGACAGTCGTAAAGTGGAAGCAATTCCGCGTTTCGTCTGATGAGTGTGCGTTCCGGAGGCCTAATACTAGTCCTCTTCCCCTTCCCTCCCCTTTCTTATAAGGGAAGGATCGGAAGATGAAGTGGACTTCACGGAGGAGAGGACGCATAGGACGAAGAAATACTATATTTCAGTGTTTCTTCTCTTCCATCGATTAAAGGTAGGCAATGCATCTGCAACTACGGATGTCTATGGGCTACGGTCACTCGCTATTTCAGCGATTTTAGGTGGCCGCTTGCTCGTATGCCACCTTGTATTATAAAAAAAAGCTCTACAAATGGCTTTGTCTTATTATGTCATTGAATTAAAAATACCTACCGTAAGATGAATGAAACTAACTCTGAAAGTTACGGAATAATTCCACAATAAACTAGAGGAATTAAAAAAGTAGATGAAGCCTGTAATACGTTGAGCTGAGCCGGGTCCAGCGATGACGTAAGAATTTTATTACCCACTGTGACGCCCCTCTTCCCCGCTCGGACCCCTCACGCCCTTCGGTTCCCTTTCAAGAGGATTAACTTGTAATCCCACAGGAGGACCAATATCATTCATTAGAATGCTATTTCCAGGTTTATTATACCTGACGTAATGTTTTTCAAAGCCTACGAAACTCGAATCAGGGTTTTTTCCGAATCAGATCGTACTGTGATATAGATTGCGTATAGAAATTAAGTGTGTTTGCTTTTATTTGATCATTAACCGTATATTGATGAAATGTAATATGTAATTATAAAATAACTATGTAAATACTTTCGTATGAGAGAAAAACATTTTTGTGTTATTCATAATTATTAGCTCCCTCATCTTAAAGGTAAACCAATTTCTTAGCTTCTCAAATCTTCATTCAAAGCCTTTACATCTCTTACTAGTGAATGCCTGAATACGCTTGGCCATGTTATCCACGTAAACTGTCTTTGGCAGTGCGACCTGCAGCCATAACGATTTCCCCACAGATATTCGGAAGAGACAATTTCAGGTGGATCAACTAAAATGTTTGTTTTGAAATGATTTCATCTTTACTAATTGATTGTTTCAATTTATTGTGCATTTTTGTAAAGAAAATTCTGGAAATATATACCAATGTAATCATAAGTTTGTCTTCTAAAATAATCGTTATCACATTATATTCTGAAAATATGACTAACTAGCTATCACCCGTGACTCCGTCTGCGCGGTATTAAAAAACTTATTAACCTATGTGTTATTCCAGATTAATGTTCTATAATTAAACACAATCTTAATAAGATATGTAAAGCCGTTGCTGACTTAGCTTAAATATCTAAATAAGCAAAAAACTACATATCCCTCGGTAACCGTAACTATTTAAAAAAGTAGCCTATGTGTGTAGTCGTTCAGACTATCCCATACACCAATGAAATATTTTATCGAGATCCGTTCGGCAGTTCAAGTTACAAACTCTAACAAACATCCATCATCCATCCACACATCCATCTAAACTATCGAATTTAGGATATTACTGTCGCCCGCGACTCCATCTGAGAAGAAAACTTAGGATTAGTGAGAACAATTTAAGATTAATAACAGCAGATTATATAACATGAAATCACAATAGTGTAAATGTGGAGTTAGCTTTGAAATGTTTTGGTTTATGGAATGGTGTTAAAAACATTATTTGATACCGTCGTTTGTTATGTATAAGGTAAGCACGTATGTAAGGACAGCGCGAGGTGGAGAGCGTCGCAATGAGCCGTGGTATTAAATCTAGATTACCGTTTGGCGTTTCCGCTCGGCTGGATAATCAACGGGACTATATTAAAGCTATCAGTCACGTGGCCCATGACAAGGCCCGCGCCGCGTCACGCGCCCCGCTCGCAAATCAAACCTAAATTGTTGGCCTATTGTTGCAACAATTACGAATTTACATGACTTATGAAGCTCAATATAGGTACTTAACCATATTAAACCGATCTTCAAATATCTATCTAAAATGATTTTGGTATATTTCAATTATTATCATTTTCGTTCGAATTTGCTATTGTGATTACAAAATTCTTTGTTATTTAACATATTATAATTATTAAATAACACTATATTTGGTTACTATAAATTTATCTTGTTTAAAATATTTTTATTTTGTTATTCATAAAACTGAAAGTTCCAACTAGGAATTTATTTGCCAACACGTATCAACGTAATTTCATTGGAAAGTTAATCTGATGACGTGTTTTAATTCAAAAATTCCTGTTCCATGGCAAGTTTTTCATTTAGATACTCTTTACTAATAGGAATTTTCGTTTAATTAGTTGCCTCTGCTGTGCTTTTAATTATATTACGGTATGTAGGGGCGGGGGCGGGGGAGGGGGCAGTTGGTGGGGGGAGTAGGTGTGGAGGCGTTTGAGCGGAATAATTTCCGCACTGCAAGTTATTCTAGCGAGATATTTAAATGCCAGTTACTACAATACAGAAGTGGAAACATTTCATCTTTATTAATTTATTCAGAAACACATTACAAACAACATTGCAAAAGTTGCAACTTACATTTTGAGATATCCTTAGGATCATTGCTCAGTTATCTGTTCTTATTTATTACATGTGTACTTTACTTTAAAACCGACCAATCAAAACCACCAGCCACCACCAAATAAGTTAAACATATTAATATTTTCCCGGTAAATTGGTTACTTATTTCGAAATTGTTGTAAAGGCAACGAAGGTACTTAAATTAATCCTTAAATTATTTGATTTTGTTAACATTCTTCCCGCGATTAAAATGTTGAAAAACAAATAACGTATAATGGAGCCAATAGTCTCTCGAAGCTCAACAAAATTTGAGTGCCAATTAAATTTTCGTTAGGGGATGTTTTAACATTACCATGACAACGGAATTTAAAAAATGCACTCTGTGTTTTCGTTCGCTGTTTAATCTAAATCGAAAAGCGGAATTAAGCGACCACCATAAAATATGATTAGTGGTCGTGCGAGGGCTTCGACGGACGTTAGGAGGACGCCGTGTAAATATTGCCCGCCTACTCAAACACGCACGTCGGTGGGGAAAAACCGTCCAGCGACCAACAAATATTATTTCAATAAATCTCCATAAATATCTTTGTTACAAAAATCAATTTATATAAGGAAAGAAAAAGATTTTATCGACTCACAGGTCGTGCTGTTTCATCTGGTTATTACTGGATTATTTATTTAACCATAGTTTTATATTAATTAAGAGATTGTTAGCTATAAACAACTGTATGACCATTTTTTACAAGCTTTTATTTAACTTCACTTTTGTATGTATGTATGTTTACAAATCTTGCAAGGAAGATTTGAACCACTTCCAATAGACCTATTGAGCTGAAACTTGTTAAACAATACAATAATATGGTACCATGGAGCTGGTCTGATGATGAGGTTGGAAGGTGACCATAAAAAACTTCGGTTCTTGTGGACCGAATGAGCTGAAATTCGGTACGTCTTCGTAACTTCGGTAAAAATACTATAATAAAAGCTTGATTTTAAAATACTTTTAAAACGATATTATTTTAGAATATTAAAGCACTAAAGACAATATTAACGTTCAATTTTTTAATCGGAAATAAAGCATCAATCACAAGTCAGGTCAGAGGTACGTGCCAGGTATTTTTATTAAGTGATCGACAAAATTATAACTCATCTCCCTTGGAATAATGACTTCACCCTGTACGAAAACAAAGTCGATTTTTACAAGCGCAACGATTTTACGCCGCGCCCGTATTAATTGGATGCACTGACCACGCGGCCATCAGCTCCAAAATATTTACGTACTCCGCTGAATATATTGGGATATTTCCAGGTGAATGAGTTCTCTATTATCGGAGCGGCCCGTGAATCGGTGATATGATGCGAAAGCCGATCGCTCCGGCTGTTGATAAACAGGCGGCGCTGCTTGTAATCCAAGGCTTGAGTCAATTGCTGGATGAAGCGAGATAATTAAGCCTCTGAGTGCCATGTTTAACGTCACATACATACACGGAACATAGCTGAGTATAAACACAGCCGCCGTGTTTATTTATCCGCCCATTACTAAATTAGATTTCATTCGCTATTATATAAACGACTAACATTAGCCCTGGTATAAATAAAAGGGGACTTGTGTCATAATTATTAAATTGTCCATTATTTGAACATTGAAATGAACCTCTACATAATTAACTTGCTAGATAACTTAGATATATCAAAAGATAATGTACGTAACAAATGCGTTCTGACAATACCGATTGAATTTTATAATATTTCCGTGAAAAGTAGTTCTGATTTAGCTCTTAGTCAATATTGATCCTCCATAAAGCTAAGATAAAGGTATTTTTAATACTACAAGGTAGCAAACGAGCAAGCTGCCACCTGAATTCGCTAAAATAGCTAAGCAACTGCTGTCCATAGAAATGCGATCTCACATGTCATCAAATTGCAGATGCGTTGCCTACCTTTAGAAAGATATTATTACTTCTTTCTTATTCATTAAATTCATTTTCCCTTGCAATCCTTTCCTTATAAAAAAGGGTGGAAAGGAAAAGATGACTAAGGTTAGGCCTCCGGCACGCACAACCATCAGACGAAAAGACTTCCACTTCACGCCTCTCTGCTGCGTGGCCCTGGTATTAAAACTTTGTACTAGGCAACATATGTTATTGTTACTGGTGTGTCCATTGTTGAAGATAGCGTGAATGTTGCTATTACATACCAGGTTCAAATTTGTTTTATAGAATTTGTAGTAATCTCGTTCCTCTTTCAGGTTTTTTAGTTCCTTAAACACCAGATACGACAGACTTCATTGCATATGGCATTGGTTATCCATGTTGTGTTATGGAGCATATTAGAACAATGAATAAAGAAAGATGTATATGCATGTTAACTGTTGGAATCTCTCACTCATTGAACTACACTCACGGACATAAAGACCTCATCTTCACGCTGTCTTTAGTGTGTTTTTATAAACATGACAACTACCTCATTACGAACCTACAAAGTACAATGGCACAATGTTAATAGTAATCATACGGTACTATATTGCGATCCCTTTGTTGTCATAGAACGGTAATTACTGAGTGGTATTCTAACTATATTTTGGTTTACGTTCTTAATTAACACTGTATAAGTTAGCATGGGGCTTACATCAGTATAATACATAAGTCGACTTATTTATTTCAAAGAATGTTTTTACAGTAAATAACGGACTGTGGGAAACTAAACTGATTAGTGACGTAACGAAATGATACATGACTTTTTTTTATCTTACTTTACGTGCATTTACATTTGTTAGAGGATATTTTTTGGTATCCTAATAACATGAAAAAGAAATAACATAAAGCTAAAAATATTCACCCACGAAATTAAGATTATGCGAATAAACCCCCTAAAATGCGTGCGTACGAAAATGTAAACGAAAACAAAACGTTTAGTAAACAGGAGTCGCCTATTAGGCAAATGAGGAGTCGTCAAACTGTAAGTGATGACTTTGAAACGAAGGAGATGGACAGAGCGAAGGCAAAATTGAAGAGGGCGTGTTACAGCTTAGCCCGACTTAAGGCTTGCAATACTAATTAATCTCCGTGTTAATTAGTGTAGCTGGTGTTCGCTTAAATCAAGTACGGCCGCGCAGCCGTCTCCTCTCTTGTCTAATTGTGCCGAGGATCTTAAATTATCATGTCAACAAAATTAATAGAGACTCTGTGAATTCAGTGTGTTAATTAGCGAATGAGGAAAAACATGTACGTAAACAGCGTTTGGTACACGTGTTAAATGTAATTAATAGGTTGAACGAAAGCGTTACACAGAGCTTAACGGTTTACTCTCAGATTATTTACTACAAATTGAAATTAAACATTAGATTGCTTTACGAGTAATTAATGATTATTTTATAGTATTTATTTTATTAAATATAAATTGAAATCTAAGATGTCGTCAACAATATTGTGTTATAATAAATATCAATGTAATTTTCATTTATAAAATTTATACCTTAAATTCATTTGAAGTTGTTTATACCTTTACTAATTGAACGATACTTTGATGGCACACGTTAAAAAAATAAAATATGTCTTTGTAATTAGGGAGTTTTGAACCAAACAAGATAATCAATCACCTACAATACATGCCCTTATATTCAGCCCCGGTCAAGTATATTTCTCTTTAATAAAAATAATAGCAAATATTTCTTAATTTACTTATATTTCTTGTTACAACTCCAACTAGGCTCTAAGCTGTATGGTTAACGACAATAGTAGAATGGCGGGATTCGAACTCTTGACCACGTGATCGGCAATCCACACCTTTAACCATTAAGCTATTTGCGTTTCGAATATTATATTATCTAATTTATATTAGCTTAACGCTTAACTTTATTATAGAATTACATTTCCCCAAAAATAATAAAGTTAAATGTTAATTTTGTTTGTGTTTACGCATGGACGGGCTCATAACGCGTAATGTGTGGCCATTGTCAACGTATGTAGCTGTGTGGCTACAAATGAACATTTTCCGAGACACACGGTAACATCGGATTCTTTATTAGTGTATTATTTTTTACGAAAAGGCATATGCATGTTACCTTCCGTGACTACACGGAAAATACCGGTTTTGGATAGCAATTTATGTTATCGCGGTATTTCACGGTCGTTGTGTCCTTCGCGTACTTTACGTATGATTTTTTTAGTAAAGTTTCATTATAATAGGAAATTCAAAACACTCTAGTTGAAAATTACTATTTATTCTAAAAATACTAAGCAAATTATTGCACGATGTAAATATAAACATATATGCAGTAGATAAAGGATGAAAATGTGCAGATTTGATGGAATACTAGCATCCATTGTTTGCTTAAAGTATGACATAAAGCGTCTTTATGCGAAGTAGCCGGCTCCACGGACGATGCATACATAGGGCAAAGTTACTGCGTTAAAATCCCTCACTAATATATGTTTATAGTAGGAATAAAGTGTGCTTCATTTCTTTTAATCAAAAACTACAACATAGAGCGCGCTGTAGAAAATGAATCGCGTAAAAAGAACCGTGAAATTTTATTAACTGGCTACTTTTTATATCTTTTTAATTTTTTCTTTAAAGAGTTGTTACATTTTAAAACGTAAGATTGTAGGTTGTCGCCTGATTTTGAGAGGTTACTGGTACCCTTGATAGTTCACAACCCTAAAAGGACCTGGATGCCAGTTTTAAAAGTAGGCTTCTGGAATTAGACTACGTCCTATCGAAAGATACCGATGTTTTAGATCCATCATTCCAATTAGCTTGTGATTACAAATTCACAATTGTTTTTGTTTTTTTAATCGTTCATCATCAGCTCTGTATGCGTCTCCAGCTGCTCGGAGTCTACCCTAAGTTAGGGGAGACTAAGCTTTAGCCTTTGTCCAGTTAGTTTAACCATGATGGTCCTGCGAGGTTTGATTGACTACACATATATTACAAGTCAAGTGTTTAACCACTGAGCCACCGATGAGTTTAAACAGTTTAATCCTCTGTAGTTATAGCTTTTATTGCAAAACAGTTATGCTTTTAAATTATTTTGCATTTCGTAATTTAAATTACGACAATTTAAGAAGCGGTACGTATCGCGTGTTAGTCGTTGTAAAACTATGTTTATTACAGCGAAACAATCTTGAAGTTCCACCGCTGGCACATTGAACATTTTCCTGCTCCATTAACAATAAATGTGTTTTCAAATATATTTATGATAAAAGCGAAATAGCCCTCTGACAATGAGTTTATTAAAGTCGAGTAGTCACTGTGGAACAAGAGTTCCGGAACAAAGCGTCACAACACGGAACATGTTCCGTAGCTATGACCGACATCGCACCAAGCGGCCAACATTGAATGTACATTTTTCCATGCCAGTAAAGTCAAATACGGGTCCCATGGGGACACTATATGCCGGAACTGAAATTTTAATGCAAGTGTTAATAATAAACAAAGTTGTAAACAAAACAAAAAGTTAAATAAACTAAATCTAAAGTGACCGCACAATTTGAAATTATTTTTTATTTTTTATTAACAAGTAACTGTGGTAACAAAATAAAAACGGCAAATTCACGTATATTTAATTCTGTGACGGCACCTACTAGTTTCGAGCTCTTCTGCAGGGTGAGTGGGACTGGTATTATTTCGTGGTCGCGGCCCGTTGCTCTGGTCTGTGCTGATACCGGATTAAATATACGTGAGCTAGCCGTTTATATTTTGTTGTAATAATGTCTCACGAAAGTTTAAACAGTTTAAGTAACTGTCGCTTGCGGCTTGAGACGCGCAAAGTTAAAAAAAAACAACTTGATTATTAGCCTGTGTTGGTCCTACTACCTGACTGTGTTCTACATCTATGCCAAACTAGCAGTCGCCCGCGACTCCGTCCGCGCGTTTACTTTATCGTCCTTTTTTTCGCAATAAAAGGTCGCCTATGTCCTTTCTCAGGGTCTAAAGATTGTCTGTGCCAAATTTGATCAAAATCGGTTGAGAGGTTTAAGCGGGAAAGCGTAACAGACAGACAGAGTTACTTTCGCATTTATAATATTAGTAGGGAAGTAGGGACAGCAGGGATTTCAAGGAGAAGCCGTTCGTTGAAACCTTCTAGCATACAGCCATCCATCTAACCAATAATATTAGTTAGATAATAAAACCGTCTGAGACTGGCAGCTATTCCATAAGATAAAAAAAATATGATGGATTCTAAAAGATGTGAGATGACATATAAATAATACATACAAGTGAGAGTGGCACCTTTTTAAGTAATAACATTAGATAGTGACTGAAGGGTTTCCAGTCAAGCTTTCATACTAAAAGAGGTACACTAAAGGAATTACACTGTATAAATGATATATGACTTTATAGTCTTGTCTCACAGGAGAATTACAGAATATAACAAATGCTTATGTTATTAAAGTACTTTACAGATAGCTTTAAAAGAATTGTTAATATGTTAACTCTAACGATAATGTGATTTGTAAAACATAACATAATTGAAGTTTATTCGCAATCATTATAATTTAAAACTTGACTGACTATCATAAATGACAGATACAAATTGACGAATTTAGACCACCGATTAATTGCTTGCTACCTTACTATTAAGTCCTTACATATCTGTGGCGTACACAAATTGGCGTTTTGTCGTATTGGTTACTTTGATCTCAAATATCTCCTCTCTGGTCAGGAGTTCCAATTTCAAATTTATACAGCTATTTGCTCATGCACTTGTGTTTCGAAAACCGTAATCCATTTGTTTTTTCTCTTTTGGTTTTTTCTTTGTGTCTCAGTTTACTACATGGATAACATAAAATATCGCATTATTTACTAGTATGAGATAGCTGCAGGTTGCGGTGTTAGGGATAAAACTGTTTTAATTCACTTGAAGCACATTGTGAAGGTAAAAAGCTTGAAAGGTGGGTACCTCATGAATGAGGGCAGCAAATCGAGAAACACGCGCTGTCTACTAGTTTACATTACTCAACCGGCATAATGAAGAAGTTTCGAATCGAATCAAATCGAATCGAAACCTTTGATGAAAAATGGATCTTGTACGATAATCGTAAAATGCTCATCACAATCGCTGAACCCTGGCTAACCAGCCAAATCCTGCCCCAGGAGAAAATTGATTCCAAAAAATTTACTTGTGAACATTTGGTGGACTAGTGCTGGTGTTAGCTTTCTTAAATCTGTCCCGAAGATTACGGCAGATGTCTATTGTCAGCAATTGAAACCATGATGGAATAGCTACCTGCTAAACAACCGAGGTTAGTTAATCGCCCTAGGCGGGTTCAGGACAACGCTGGACCACAAAATGCAGAAAAGACGGCTACTTAATTAGAGGTGCTTCAATTAGAATGTCTAAGACATCCACCATACTCCCTAGACCTTGCTTCAACAGCTTCCATTTTAGAAATTTAGATAACTTCCTGCAAGGGAAAAAATTCTACCACTATGGCGCAGACCAAAGCGCCAAAGATTTTGTGGATTCCCTTCCGAATGGTCTTTTTAGTTAAGGGATCAATAAACTATCTATGAGGTGGCAAAAGTGCATTGATAGCAATGGTACATACTTTGATTAATTATACTATTGAAACTTTCGTGAGACATTGTTATAAAAAAAATAAAAACGGCTTACTCTCCTTCATGGTGAGTGAGTGAGTGAGTGAGTGTGAGGTCGCGGACCGTCTCTCATTCACCCTGAAGAAGAGCCCCCGATGGGTTCGAAACTAGTCGGTGCCAACACCGGATTAAACATACGTAATTTAGCCGTTTTGTTGTTGTTTAACCGTTTAGCCGTTGTTTTAATATGTTTGTATGCGTGTTGTGGAAAAGCTCGTCTTTATATAATAAATAAAATAGTATTTAGTCGGATATGAGTGTAATAAGTATTGATGTAAAAGTGCACTGCATTAGTACTGAGTGATTTATTAGCTATCAGCGTGCGCGGCGTATCGCGGACGTTTATCATGCTCACGCCCTAGTACTACTTGACATAGCGCTTTAATCATTAAATCTATGTATTCAATTCATGCGCTTGATAAACCGGTAATTGTCAAATTAACATACCAAAAAGGTACATTGATTATTTTTATTTATCACTTACAGAAGCGGTACTTTAGAAGGGCTCTGGAAGATTCATCATCAGCTCACTTTACGTCCCCACTGAGGTGATCGGAACCTACCCTTAGTTAGCAATGTCTAGGCTTTAATCAACCACGCTGGCACAGTGCAGATTTGTTGCCTACACACATATTCTCTCGAAGATTACCTACTTTATATTTGTAAAATATACTTTAAAAATATGGGATGTTAAACATATCTCATTGGATTTATAATATTCTAACATATGGCGTTAGTAATACAATAAAATAGCACTGCAATAAAATCTTCTATAATAATTTTTTTTAATATAAAATAGGTTTTTTACGATAGATAAGCATGTAAAAATTTATTAAATAATAGTTTCTAAGTAAAATGTACCTCAAAACTGTGAACATTGTGGGATAGCTGAGGGCTGCCTTTGTTTGCCCTGATGAGCAATTTCCGATTAGTACCACCAAAAATTTAATCATTCGATTATGGCTTTCAAATGATAGAAGAAATATTAATTGTAAATTTTAAACTGTTGGTAAAAAATTCATTCTCTTTTATTATTTTTTTTTTGATTAAAAATGTTCCCGCTCATATCAATTTGTTAAAAATATGTGAAAACCTCATACAGTATCCATCACATACCTAATATTTATTTTAATATTTTCTCCTGCGTAGAGGTCACCGGCTTGTATAAGATTGATGGGAAAATGACAAAAATGTCATTCGATGGTGATGCCTCTCGTATGGAGTAAATTGTTTGAACGCAATCTTCATAGGTAATACATAAGTATATAAAAATCTCATTTATAACTTATTAAAATGTAACGGAATGATTTTAACTGTTGATAGAATTATAATTTTGTTATTATTAAATGTTTTTTTATATATGTCCGGTGGCAAATAATCAATGTAAAGATTATAAAACATGGTATTTTAATAATAAAAACCGGACACGGGATAACCGTATATTTCCCTAGATTAGGTGAATAAAATTTAACTTTACACTACCTAAACCGTCGCAAAATCGCAGCGTAAACAAAATTGTCAAAGCTAGTAGTAGTGCTATTTATTCAGCTTTGTCCAAAATGCTTTAAAGTAAGCATTACATATACTATGGATTAAACGAAGCCCGTAAAAGCTGCTAATAGCAAAGCAAAGAGTTTTTAATTTATATTTTACGTTATCCCGAAGCGTATAGAGAATAAATCTTCGTTGGAGCTTTCCTCTTAATTTTAGAATGAAATTATCTAATTACCATTACGTACTAAGGTCTGCTGACTAAATGAAGCCATTAAGGCTAAATTACTCTGAGGTACTTATTTAAACAAGTCTCTCAAAAAGATCACAATCAATGTCGCCTCTTTTAATATTTTTCTTTTTACCTTTCGAATCGCTTTTCTTGGAATCACGAAGTGTTTTGTGTAACAGAAATCGTTTGTTAAGAAATTAGACTTTTTTCATTTGTTTTCGTCTCTGATAAATAAAGGCTCATTTATTACGGAGAAATAAGTGTTATAATGCTTCTTTTTGTGTAAAAAAGATTTTTGTTTTTATTTGTTATTGCTCATGTGTACAATGGTATAGATAAAATACAGGCATTGATGTAATATTGATATTTTTAAATAAATGAAATTTAAAAAATACTGAGTATGTATTTCTTTAAGGTTTAAAATATTATTACATAAATCATATAAGTTTTACTAATGTAATAATAATTAACTCGTCTATGAAGTTTGAACATAATTAATGAATAAATAAAAATAGAATAAATAATTATTCTAGCACGACGTCTGCATAATAATCCAGTGTTTTTCAAAATTATGTAATGTTTATTTCACAGTTTTTAAATCTTCGTTTGAATACATCATTAGACTGTCTTTGTTTCAATCAAAAAATGTGATAGTGTTGCGTTACTTTTTTCTATAGATTTGTTTTTTTTTAAATTAACTGTACATTTCAAAACAAGATGAATTGCGGAATTTCATTGTTATACTGAGTTACGTATATAACTTCATCAACAACTCGGATATCGATATATTTAATGGTAACGGCTGGTTTGGCAGCATATTCAAATAAACTGTCGGAATTAGTAAAAAATAACGTATCTAATATGTATGTATTACAAATTAGTCTGTGTCAAATATAGGTATACATATTTAAAATATGTCAGTGTTTTTTTTAATTGTCATATACTCGTGAAGTATAAGTATATATAAGTGTTAGAAATTTGCATAAAAAGAATACAATTATAAAATCTCTTTATATAATGAACATATAGTTGTATAATAATTTCTGTTAAACCAACTTTGAGTAGGCTCCAAGCCTCTAAGTGGGAGACTTTTAGTGAATTAGTGATTATTATAATAATTTCCAAATGTGTTAATACATGCAGACAAAAAAGTAGGACTTTGGTAAAAAAGGGATACAGATCATATTTTTACGTGCCCTAAATAGCAATAAACAAGAATTTTTTTGCAAAAGTTGCCGACAAAAGACTTATTTTCTCTTTGCTTTGGTTATCGCATGACAACATTAAAAATACACATTTGTGAGTATTTCCCATTGCGGTTGAGGGTAATTGAAATGAAGCTACAAAATTTATGAAAAATGGGGCAAAAAAATGAATTAGTTTATTTGTATTCCTAAAATTTTACTGTTTAAATTTCCATAAGACACTATTATAACAAAATAAAAACGGCTAACTCACGTAACTCCCTGAAAAAGAACCGATGGGCTCGAAAATAGTCGGTGCCGACACCGGATTAAATATACGTGAGTTAGTCGTTTTTATTTTGTTCTAATTCCTAAAATGTTCATAGATCATATGTTTATAGATTATTTATAGATTAATAATTCAAATGTAGACGACAATCGCTTGCCAAATCTGTGCAGACAAACTCTAATGCGTAAGTATCTACAATAAAATAAAATAACTCATACAATTTACGGAAATCTGTCAGTTTTCGTATTTTACTTAACGCACACACTTAGCAATATAATACATTCTGTACTTTCGTTTAAATGTTAGTAACAGAACACAGTGTTAGACACATTTATTATTTTTATAACAACTCAAATTGTTTAACAAATAAATGGAAATGACTCTAAGGTTATGTTATGTTGTATAAGTGGTAAATTTGCGCTTGTCCTTGTAGACAATTGAAAATTTATCTTTCCTGTTAAAACTGATTTTTGTATTATTTACAAATCTAAAGTCTCCGTAGTTGTACTTAACCGTTAACAATCAAAGAAGTTTAGTAGCAACCGCCGATGCATGTGCTTGTAATTAGCTCCCAAACAAAGTCTCGTTAAGTTTTCCCCAATTACGTTATTCCGACGCTCACCTACGCGATAATGGACTAATTTCGGTATATAAAATAACTTTTGGCAAACTTTACCTGTCTTATATTGCCAATTACTCTCAATTGCAACACGTGTTCATAATTAGTTTAAAACAATTGAAGATTTGCTTTTTAATTGTATATAATCTATATAATACAAGCTGTCGCCCTCGACTCTGTCCGCGCGGAATTAAAACCAAAGTTAGTAACCTATGTGTTATTCCAGACTATATTCTATATGTGTGCAAAATTTCAATGAGATATATTGAACCGTAGCGGACTTATCGAGTAACCGTAACTATTTTCAGGAAAAGTAGCCTGGAAGACCAGACTATCCTCTACATCTATGCCAAATTTTATCGAGATCCGTTCAGCCGTTTTGGCTACAAACTCTAACAAACAATTATCCGTCCATCTAAACTTTCGCATTCTTAATATTATTAACATTAAGATTAAGATTAAGATTAAGATATGTTAAGATGTATTGTTAGTTACGTCAAAGCATAGCAAATGGTTTTTCTATAAAGTATTTTATCTACTCCTAGATAACAAATATAAATCCCTATTGTTAGAGTTTAAAGGTTAAAAAGTCAAATAAAAAGTCCTACAAAAATGAAGTTGCACTTGAGTAACTTTAGTGTAATTTTTATCTGAAGTACAGTTTGGCATCCATACATGTTCAGCTACAAATGATTCATTCAAATCTTAATTAAAAGCCAAAAAAATGTATCCAGTGGAAAGCTGGCACCGCGCCACTGGCATTTTAGTTCATTATTACGAGTACCGAAGATGAAAAAGATTTTTACTTTCATATAATTAAAACTTAATAATAAGAGTTTAAGAAAATATTCACTGACAGATTTGTTTAAACCTTAATAATTAGTTTTGTTCGAGAACATTCCTGTCTACGCTCCTAGAATTACTAAAATTAATTAGTGTTGGATAACTTGGAATTATAATAATTATTTTAGAATTAATGCTTGTAATGCTTTTTGCCAAAATGTATGAACTCTTCTTACATTTGATTAGACATGTAAATGTTATCTATATCTATACATATAATAAAACTTGAATGTCTGTTGGTAATATTGAAATAACCGTTTTTTTACTACAAATATACTACTATATAAGGTACACACAAATTTCATCATCAATTTTACAATTCATTTTTAAAATTTTTGTCTGTCTGTCAGTCTGTTTGTTCCGGCTTATCTCTGAAATAGCTGGACCGATAGTGACGGGTCTTTTATTTGCAGGTAGCTGATGTAATAAGAAGTAACTTAGGCTACGTTTATTTGAGAAAAATCTTTGTATTTTAGGAAACAGACGCGCGGACGGAGTCGCGGGCGACAGCTTGTAATATAATATAGTTTTATGATAATATTATAATGTGAATTTTATGATGATGATGATGATGATAACAATATGTTATGTTCAATCGATAAAGCATATTATGATGTCAATTTTATTCGCAATATAAATAACTCAGAACAATATTTTTACACTAGTCACTGCAATGACTAGAACTATGACACTAGTGAAAAACTTACCGCAGTGTCATCTAAGGAAAATCTTTGGTAACGATCACATCAAAGCCAAAACTTTACGTGATGTGCCGGTGAAAAATATTGACGTAGTCACGTTTGATTCAAAAGCCTTTTCGTTCTTTAAGATTTTCTAATCAACATTCAAGGAACGGCGGCGACGGGCGATGTCTCCATAAATTACGTATCAAGTATGTGTAGAGGCCTTATGAAAAATGTTTTCGTTAGAGCATCCCCGGCGTCTACTCCAAGAGCCGTCCGCGCCGCGCCGTCCCGCGCCGCCGCCACCTGCCTTTGCTCAAACAAAATATATTGAGCCTTTAATACATTAGCTCGTTTAACATGTTATTGCTTTCCTACTAAGTCGTAAAATATAAGATACCTCTAACATTATCCAGAGTATAGACCCAAGAAATCGCCACGTATTTCTCGCCTTGTCTTTATGGAAATGCATCGAAAATTGTTTTTAAATTAACTAGATACGCGTTATCCGTCTTTTAATTACTTATTGACGTAACGTAAGTAAAAGTGTCTTCTCTAATGACACATGTCAGTAATTAAAGATTAGGAACTAAGTCACTAGCAATAATACGGCGATATTTTAAGGCCGCATTATACGATACACGAGTTATATCTAATTGACTAAAAACCGAACACTCATGAACATTTCATAATTACAGCCGTGAGCAAAGAAAGGGTCGGTTAAGAAAGAAAGTTAAGAAAGTTTTAATGTCTCGGAAGATAAAGACGCTAGCTAACTGAAATGAATTGCGCATGATAGACAGTTAAATATCCTTAAAATAAAATAAAATATTACTATTTAAGTAAGACACACACTAAGTACTTAAATCTAAAAAAAAATGAAGTTTAATGAAAAATACTGTATTATCCAAGTTTACGTAAGATATCCTTTTTCGTTTAAGTTTGTTTTTTAATGAAATATAAATAAATTAATAAGAATATTTAATTTAATTTAAGGATATTTAATTGTCTATGATACACAATTTATTTCCGACCCTTTATTTATGCTCACGGCTGTATTAGTTTTGTTAACTCTGCACTGCATTATTTGGTATGCGTATGCCCGTGTTTTTTTATCTGTTTTATTTCGTGTTACATTATTCTATCTAACTATACGAATAAAACAATTTGCTGTTAAATATTATATTTTTATGATAACCGATAGAGCACTATACGGTGAAGCGAGCGCCATGCGATTCCAATCCGCTTTCGTTTCGGAGACAAAGGGAAACTTTGATAGAATTGGATCATCAAGCTTAAGAATTGGACACTATTGGCGCTCTTTGTACTGCGGATTTGTGAAAACTATCAAGTAACGAGTTTAAAACCTTATATATGTGAATATTTGTATAGATTTCAATGCAAATTTAAAGTGAGTTTGATACCGCGCAATATTTTAATGTCCGACGCTCGAATGGCGTAATGCAGAATCCGTGAGCGTAAATTTATTCTGTCGATTTGAGCACACATAGCCGGGGCCTAATCCAAGTGGGACGGGTACAAACGACATCGTCAGGTGATATCAGTTGCAGCTGCGACGTGCCCGCTCCGAGATTCACTTACGGATTGATGGCAATGCAACTCGATATACTTTGCGCTGCTAACCGATCAACCTTTGCCATTGCGGTTGCACAAAAGAATTTTGAAAACGGATTTAATGTCATAGATAAATTGAAAAAATAACAAAATGATAATTTACACGTATTATTTAAAACAAATATGTTTTAAATAATACGGTATGTAAACTGCAATATTATGCTTGAATAATTGTTTTTTATAGGTATAATGCTTAGTTCGGCCGTTTAAAATATCTTGGAGATTTATCTATATAATCCAATAGCTTTTAACAATTAATTTCTAAATACTAAGGCTATGCAAAAACAAAGCTTTGTATGCAATAATTATTGAATTGAAAGAAGTTTTTAATCAACAAAGAAGAGCGAAGCAGAAATAAAATGACACATTTGATAATGTGCATCGGCCCGGGGACGAGAGTGTGTCTGAGCGTAGAGCGGTGGCAGCGGGCACTCATCAAGCCCTCGATATTTCACCGTACATTACAAACGGTGCGGCGGACAACTGAAGTTAATTGGATGCGCCGGCCACGGCACGGCGGCAGCGGCGTAGCACAACCATGAAATATAAAACAGAGCGTAAGCTTCCAGGTGAGTGCGGCCCCATTATCCCGGCTGCAGTCGACGTAACGCGCGTCTCGTTACCGCCGCGTCTGCTAAACTTGCTGCAGAATGCGGGAGTTTTGTTGAAGTGACAGCTGATGGGTCGACAGCGTACACCGCGCCCGCCGAGGAAATGTATATGTGCATACACGTTAATATAATAACTCTCCTATAACTTAAAGCCGCTCAGCGAAGCGATCGTAAACGATGTTTACAGCGAACACTGGCACACAATACGTTTCAAACGGACTGTGTAATAATGGCCCATCAAAATTTCTACGCTAGAGTTGTTGGGCCGATCGGAAAAATTCACTCGACTCGACTCGAAAGCGGTGTCGTAATCCGCAAGCGCTGCTATGTGTGAAATTGAAATTAAAAATCTATTAAAGTAGAAAGATTGGAATATTACTCTGTTTTTTTACCGTTTCCGAGTAATCCCGTGTGGGAGCGAGAGCTCTGTTTACTTAAATGGAAAATATACCAGAGCATTTCTATAAATTTCATTTCTGGATATTTTGATTAAAAAATAAAATATTATGGCGTTATCATATGAAGAAAAAAGACAGTAAAAACGTTTGCAAAAGTCTTGACGTAAAAAAGATTTTACCTGTTTAAATTTAACTAAATTTACTTTAAAGTGGTTAGACTAAGGTGAGTTAGGTTTAGCAGACTCCTTATGAAATTGTCGAATGTAAGAACAGAGAGCGTGCTTCACGTTTAAGCCCAGATTTATTGTGATCGTGATAAACCGTTCTACAGAGCACCATTCGTCCATTAACTGACGTCACGGGCTTCAGCTCGCAACCGAAAATGGTTTTTGTTCGTGTCACGCATCAGCCCAGAAAAGTAAATATTTAAAATTGGAATGGAAATTCTCATTTGTTTATTGAACTAATGAGAAAATAAAATCTTTCAGTATTATAACAATGACTTTTTGCCAAGAAAAAATATATAGGATTTATAGTTAAATAATTTTTTCTTTTGTACGTGTGTTTTGTATTCATAATAATATATAATTTATGGTCTGATTACTTTTTTATTAAGAAAAACGTTAGATAAACTTGAGAATCAGTTTGTAGAATTTTTGTAATTTAGTGCTGGTGGTGGTTGAGATTCATAATTTGGTGCACTTAATTCAGCAACAGGTTAAGGCAACAGCAACAGGTTGCATCTGCAGTTTAGGAGATCCCAGGACTCTCTAGTCGCACTTGGTCATGGCCAGAGGGGTTTGGTGAGTTCAAGTTCAAGAAGTCTTATGTAACCCTGTTTTTCACCCACCTCTCAGGTATTTTTGAAGATTTCCTGCCCAGCATCAAAAAAAAAGGTTAATCACATCTGTAGTGACTTTTGTTACCGAGTTGAGAATATTTGTGCTGTTATATAATGTTATTGTCTTATATTTAATCCGGTGTCGGCACCGACTAGTTTCGAACCCATCGGGGGCTCTTCTTCAGGATGAGTGGGACTGGTATTATTTCGCTGAGTGAGAGGCAGGTAGCGGCAGCGAAATAATACCAGTCCCATTCACCTTAAAGAAGAGCTCCCGATCGGTGAAACTAGGCGGTGCCGACACAGGGATTAATATACGCGAGGAAGCCGTTTTATTTTTGAAATAATAATGTCAAACGAAAGTTTGAACAGTATTATTTTATGCTCTTCAAGATCTGCTATTTAATAGTTTGTAAAATGTACAGAAATAGATTTTGTTAGAGATGTTAATTAAATAATCATAGGAACAATAACTGAATATTTGTTAAGAAAAATGCAACAGAAATGAAGTCATTTACATTCAAAAACTTTCTCGTTCTAAGAATAATTTTATTTAAAGCCCCGACTTATAAAAGGCAATGGACTTTAAAAATGGAAAACGTGACATCGATAATAATTATATTAAGGACATTGTTATGCTCTATGGGACAGCTTTGTTCACAGTCGAGCTCACAGCCTCGGAAGTCGACAACTGCAAAGTGAAATGCTTATTGGAATTATTGACTACTGATTTCATACGACTATTGGATAAAAATAAAGTCAATTAAGATTGAAGAACGAAGCGTTTGTTATCATAAATTTTATTGACCTTTTTATAAACAAAGAATCCACTCTAAGTAGAAATTCCGCCACAATTTTGGACGTTTTGAAAATCACTATAAGGGATACATATTGTCTCACTTTGTCCTACACAACCTGGTAACTCGTATTTAATTTTAAAACGGCCTAACTGATCTCATGATTTTCATCATTATTCCAGGTGTGGAGTCAAATTACAGACACAAGAAAAAAAACTGGCAATATAATATTTATATAGAATTCGTTATTGTATAAAACACGCATAGATTCCGATATATCTAGGGTAATTCCCAAATAATCAAGCAAAATGCGGCTAGAGAAGACTATTGGCTCCATATTTCACAGAAATTAGCTTATTTGCCAGATATGTATATTAGACAGACGGACCGGCGCCGCGCCGCGCCGTGCTCCTTCCTTCGAGCGGAAAATTTAGGTTTTCATATGAACATAGACCAGAAAGAAGCGGCAATCTAATACATTGAAGGGTATCTGCGGTATTTATATACATAACTTACATCTTATTGTCGGCTACATTTTACTTTTTCATCCATTTCTTTTTATCTTATTTCACTCGCTTCATTCATGATATATTTATGAGTTATATTTAGACAATGTTTTGTTTCTTCTTTTTGTCATATCCCAATGTTGTAAAACCTTCATTTTTTTACCATTTTAATTTATTATCTGTGATCCATCAAACTAAATTAAAGCAGATGATAAACTTATTTGCTATATCTTTTAAGGCTTAACACCAAAGCGTTAATTTCTTTCGGACCCAGCACTGCTCCACCTCGCGATCGGCGCAGCCACTCGTGGCCGCCTCGACATCGCCGATTGAGCGAGACAAACCCGACCGGCGCGCTATCCACCGTCGCCTCCATGCGTGCAACCGACAAAAATGTAATGTTTTGCTAACAAACTTATATCTTTATCCATCTCAATCAGCGATAGTGAGGTGGCGGCGCGTGAACACCGCGTCGATCGCGAGGCGGGACAGCGAAGAGTGGATCAATGCGCGTTAAATTAAGCCTCAAAGTTATCTTAACAAACATCATAAACCTGCCGTTGTCCCTACGGAGAGTCGACACAGTGTGTACTATTTTTCACACACATTTTTGTCAGTCTTATTATTTGAATTCGCTCCTTCCTTACGCATATTCTCTTTCATACAATCCATCCATACTTTCTTCGGTTTCTTATATTTGTAGGCTTCCATATGTAATATCATCACTTGCTTATTTATGCGATCATTACCTCTCCGCAAAATATGTCAATACCAAGCCATTGTTGCAATTTATCCATCAATGGCGCGAATTCAAAACTTCCTCTAATATACACATTCTTAACTTTATCCCTTCTTGTCACACCACACATCTATTTTAACATAGCATCTCGACCATTTGTAATCTCCTTTCTTCCGAAACTTTGATGGCCCAACATTCAGATTTATATGTTAGGACACGATCGACGTGTAAATCTGTCCATTAGCTTAAGTGGCATTCTTAGATCACATGTCACACCAGTGACCTATCTCAGTTTAATCCAACCTGTATTTATTCGGCTTTTCAAGTCCCGGTCAATACCACCGTCGTACTGGATAAGTGAACCGAGGTACTTAAAATCAGAGCAGGTTGGTAGAGGCACAATATTTAAGGCAATTGGAGAAAAGCTAGTCGGACCAGCAAAATCACAGAATAAATGTTCAAACTTGTATTATCCATCCTTATAAAATGTATGTATGTGACATAGGGTGGCAAACTTATGTCATATTTACTCTCGTTATTTTGCGAACGAACGGGCTGATGATTAAATCATAAATTAATGTTTACATCGAATGAAAATGTTCCGTACAGTTATTTATGGGTTGGAGCGTAACATGAGCAATGTGTTTAACATTTTGTTGCATTATTTATGACTTTTACTACAACTGTTGGAAGTCTACTATATTAATATAAAGGTATTGCAGTGAAAATTGCATGTAATAAATATAAATAATGACTTTGATGGCGTTGCTGTTGAGAAAAGATGAATTAAGGGATGAATACAAAAGTTTGTAAGGATAAGCGTTAGAAAATCTAATGAATACGAATATCATTTATTGAAATTGTATAAAATAAAATCGATGATATATCTAGGCCTTTATGGAAATGAAAAACGAAAAAAATATAGTAGCGTTAGAACGAGTACTTAGTAAAAAAATAAGTCTAAATGGCCCTCGTGATTTTATATTTATTTACACCAAGAAGGCAGTCTTCTTGGTGTAAATACAACTTGAAGATAAAATATACAAAAGTAAAAAGTGTGTAAATCCAAAGATAAAATGTATAAGGTTTTAATACAGAACAATAAACTGATAACAATTTAATATTCCTCTGCTCAAAAGGAA
>JAAOEG020000001.1:4209206-4229741 GCA_011763625.2 Papilio bianor
TCAAGTACAACCGTATACGAGTATTATAATGATGGAAACCAAGAAAGAAGAATCATTGCTAATTTGAGCAAATTTCAGAGGTAAATCCTGTTGGGTCGATCAGATTCGATTCGGCCTAGCGATGGGGTTTTTTCCCGTTGAGCCGATCGAATTCAAATCGATTAGCCCAACGGAAAACACACATTAATACGCAAGAGTGGGTCCATGAAATAAGTACCAATCAAAATAAAAGGTGTAGGGTTATATCCGTGCTAAGGTTGTTGTAAAAGCAATCTCGTAGCCAACATAAATAGTATAACTGTCGGAGAATTTTCAAGAATGTGTTTTTTCATCATTACACTAGATGTATGCATGAGAATACGATCTTAGACAAAAGTAATTCCGTTTGACTGCCTTTTAAAGTCAGCCCGAAGGTGGCGGATGAATTATAGAAAAGCGTCGGGACATTCTCCAGGAGTTGCTCCTCCGTCGCGGTCGCACCATTCTGAATAAGTAATTTTTACCGTCTGCGCAGTTTTACAAACAAATTAACGGCTTAATGTTGTTATTTTAATAAAAGTTCGTTGTTAAGTTTGTGCGGAGTACCATTTTTACGACTCTTGCCAGTGCTGTTGCGGGGTTGTTTATGTTTTCAAATATCCAACTCATTGCGAGGTTGCTTTAAGATTTCGTATTAAAAGCAGAACTGTACTCAATGTTTCAACTGTATTATTCTGGGAGTAGTTAACAAAGTGAAAGAGCTTTTAATAAACATAGACAAATATGGAATAAGTTTTGGAGATTGCGCAGGGGCGAATACAACATATACTCTCTACTTAGAATATAATTTATAGGATGACTTTTGCTTATTACTTTAATTCCAAAACTTACAATCAAAATCTAACGATTTCAAAGATTACGTGTAATTGAACCTATTTACGTCATTACCCTTAATAGTTATAATTTATTTTGTTCAAACATATTCAGGGTCATTTAGAATAACTATTCAGGAATCGAATGTACGAAAGCTAAAATTATTTTTATTCCGAAACTTGCGTTTCGTGTCAAATTATGTACACAAGTTCAATAACTTGCTCATCAATGTTTGGGTTGACCATATTAAAGTCAGCAATATCTGAGTTCAGGAGATTTGAGGTTGTTCGAAAAGTAGTCTAATGCAAACGTTAATTGTCCACTCGCAACAGATGGGTGCGACGCGACTCGGCAACCAATTGTCGCGCAGAACATTCGTAATTTTAAAAGCAAAATGAAATAAACCGCTCGCTCGGTCGCAGTACATAAATTTCATGTTTGCTTCGGCCGGCGAACTGGCAGCGGATATTAATCAGCGGATATTGAAATATGTTGTTTTTTGGGCCGATTGATAAACGGCCCACGCCGCCCGCCGGATTAAACATTGACGCCGCGCGCTCAATTATTGCACTAACGTCCACACCCCCGGCCCTCGCGCTGGACCCGACATACACATATAAATCCCCGCTCTGACGCGCCTAATGAAGGTAAACACGAGGCCTTACCAAGAGTTGCTCGTTTTAATATCCGCCATTGAAACTCATGCGTCATTGCTCCCAGTATCATCGACATGACCTTGACTGTAAGCTACAAGCATACTTCCGTATGCATACTTTACACATTTCATATCAAATTAACAACCACAACTGTGGGTATTTAAAAAGTTTTTATGACTTAATTTACTAAATATATTACCTGCACCTTACCGAGTCCACTGCACTGCACCACCTTTTTCTTTAATACATCACGTAAACATCGACATTATCAAAGTAGGAGTAAATAAAAGATTCATTCAACCATATAATACTACCAAGAATTGAGTACTTCAGAATATACTTAACATATGGTACAAGTTTGTTATAAATTAAATTTAGTAACTTTCACAAGAAATTGCCGAGACATTGGAAAATTTATTCTACTTAGAAGAATATTAAGCTAAACGTACATTTTCATTAAATATGAAGGCGGGCAGAACCGGAATGCAGGTTGTCGCAGCGAGCGACTGCGCGCACAAGATTTATGATGCAACCAACAGGCGAATATTGAAAATCTAGAGTACTCAAGAAACCACCGGATGCACTGCGTACAAAGGGAGTGGGCGACTAACGTTTCACTTGAGAGCTTGATTAAGAAACACAAACATTAACAACTAATGGTCTTTATGCCCGAATGTATTAGTACAAACATTGTTATATATTTTACAGATGTATATAGTAAGTCGATTATGCGATTATATTGATACTAGCTGTCGCCCGCGACTCCGTGCGTAACTAAATTAAAACTCAGAATCCAATGTTTTATTCCAGACTATATTCTTTATCTGTGCAAAATTTCAGTAAGATACGTTAAACCGTTGCTAAGTTATCGAGTAAATAACAAAAAACTCCGTATCCCTCGATCACCTCTACGATTTTCGGTATTAATAGTATCCTATGTCTTCTTTAACACTGTCCTCTACATCTATGCCAAATTTCATCGAGATCCGTTCAGCTGTATAGACTACAAACTTTAACAAACATCCATCCATCCATCCATATAAACTTTCACATCTATAATATTATAATATTAAGATTAGGATTATACTCGTATATCTTATAATACGGGTGTATACACGTATACTTCTGTCTTAAGTACCCATTTATGTTTATAACTGAATATGAATACAAGATATTTAATAAATTGTTATATTTATCTAAAGTCTAGACGAACAATAAGATAAAAATCATAAATCTTCTTATTATTTATCGTTTATCTTATTATTTTTGTTAGGAATGTCCTTTAACGATATTACGTAAGCAAATTTTCGCTTATAATGATTTAAAGTTTTACCCAAAAGTCGTCAAAGAGTCACCGAAACTTTTGAAACGGTTTGCGAAAATGAGCCCGAACCCCTACTTCTAAATTACTTTTACTTCAAAAACATAAAAAACAGATTTTTACGTATCTTGTTATATGAATAAGATGTTAGGGTACTTTAATAATACTCAAAGTTCCAACATAAGCTTAATAGTAAGTGATACATCGATGTATTTCATTAGAATTTATATATCTAACTGAAGAAGACAGAATTAATAATCCGCATCAAATTGCAACATTATTAGAAATACTAAATATACTCTATTCTTTTGTTTTAAAAAATCTAATATTTTACCTTAAGGCATCGAGTTCATAATTTTTTTAACAAAATGTAATGTATATTAGCGTTATTTTCAATTAGTTATAATACTAATTAACTTAATATTTATATTGTGAATGTTTATATGGATGTACATAAGTTTGTTAGGATTTGTCTCCAGAACAGCTCAACAAATAGCAATTGAATTTGGTAGAGATATAGAACATAGTCTGGAAGAACACATAGGTTACATACTAACTTTTTTTTAATTTAACGCGCATAGTGTCGTGTATAATAGCTGTGATGATATATTCTTAACTAGCAGCCGCCCTCGATTCCGTCCGCGCATTAAAGTAAAACTTAGTATCCTATGTGTTATTCCAGACTCTGTTCTATATCAGTACAAAAACTCAATTAGATAAGCTAATCTGTTGCGGACTTTTCAAGCCAATAAGTAAACAAAAAAAACTGTGTATCTCTTAGCAACCGTAACTATTTCCGGGATCAAAAGTAGCCTATGTGTTCTTCCAGACTATCCTCTACATCTATGCCAAACTTCATTGACATCTGTTCAGCAGTGTACGGGACAAACTCTAACAAACATCCATCTAAACATTCAAATTTATAACATTAATTATGATATAGCTAGGAAATGCATGAAAGAAATAAACAAAAGTTTAAACCGTTAAAGAACTCTAATTTATTTATAAACTTTGCATTAATCTATAATACTAGTTTTATATTTTGTTAAGTAACGAAGTGATAAAGAATTTATAAATGGCAATTAATAGTCGGCTGTGGCGTTCTTTAGTATCATTTATGATTCAAGTATCGAAGGAGTTTTCCCGCCCTGCTTCATAATTATTCGTTTAACAATCACATTTCGCAATTGTAATTGGAAACACATTGGAAATTTAATCATTATAATTGTTCAACGTAGTATTACAACATGTAAGAGTGGTAGAGTCTGCATTAACATCTTCGCACGAATAGGCCGGCTTGCCCAGTGTAATACCACTGCCACACAGAAGACTAAGGTAAAGTGGAAGCTATTCCGCGTTTCGTCTGATGAGTGTGGTGCCGGAGGCCTAATACTAGGCCTCTTCTCTTTCCCACCACCTTCTTATAAGAGAAGGATGGGAAGAGAAAGTGTAAAAGTGTAATTCACGGATGAGAGGAACGCATAGGAAGAGGAAATATTATTTTTAATTGTTCTTCTCCACTGTCGATTAAAGATAAAGCAACACTTCTGCAATTGTGGATGTCACAGTCACTTCGCCATTTCAGTGATTTTAGGAGGCGGCTTGCTGTATAATAAAAAAGTATTTGCTTTTAAAAATTATTTCTTTGCAATAAAAATGGTCAGTTCTCTAGAATATAAACAAAGTTATCACAACCATAAGCTTTACTGTAACTAACGTATTCCGTCAGTCGGACGATTTTTGTACCAAGTGTCAAGAATAGTTCTTTGTCGTATATTGTATTGGTACATTGATTGACACGTCTTTGTTCTCAATTCTTGGTTGTCTATGTTGTTACATCTAACAGTCGAGTGAACCGGCCGTGTATCGCCATCTTTGTTCTATCGTGGTATCAAGATAAAGTATATTATTCTTGCCATCTGTACCCAGGTCATAGACTTAACAGTTCTTTTCGACTTTTATTTCGGGGATCTCCTTTCAATCGATGTTTTATACATCTGCCATTAAAACAAACTAAAGACCCGTTAAGAAGAGAAAAAGTAGTTAATAAGAGATAAAAAAAGCCAGAGGTGATGTTGGTGTTGGGTGTTTTTTTATGTTTTACTTTAGGCAGCAAAGAGTAAGTGAGAGGTCCTTTTGTCGAGAGGCTCCGACGTGGCGCAGCGCCGAGTATCGCATCATTAATCTCAAGGCAAACACGGCGAGCAACGCGCCGTATCGCGATGCAATCGCTACCAGATTATCGAGAATATATTTTAAATAAAGCAAATAGGAAAACTTTCGTTTTAGTTATTTGTGTCTTACTTTTTTTTTTAATGCAAACAAGAGGCACACTAGGCAACAGCTTTTATGCAATTATTAAAATATATATTTGATAATCCCAAAAAAAATCCTTTATTTCACAGTCGCTTATTGGCCGAGTTAATGAAACTAATTTAAAATCAAATTGAAAAAAAAAATAGTTTGTGTCGTAGTCTAATGGAATTTCGCAACTATAGGAGCGATGATAATGTAAATCAAATCATCAAAGTTATAACCAAAGCTGTTCCGTATATCGCTTTACTATATCCTTCATCTTTGCGCACGTATTTTGTTTCCGTACGTTAATGGTGGCGTCTGCGTTGCCATTGGCGTCGGTGTCGGCTGGCATCCACTAAACAGTTACGTATTTATTTGTTCGTTTGGGCAACATTCACAATGTTTAGTGAAGTTTCCATTTTGTCCGCTGCGTCACGTACGTGACAAACGGCTCGTCTTAGGGATCGCCAAATATCGTTTAGTACGTGCGTGGAGAAAACCAACCCGCTGGGTAAATAAAATAAATCAAATATATAACTAACAGACTGTTTCCAAAGTAAAATAATTCCTGACACCCTCAACTTTATTTTCTTTGGAAATAAAAATGTCTATCAAAATTTTCCACTTAATAAACTGCGCGAACGAGATATTTCTGTACGAACGCGTACCTTTTATTTTTGCTGACAACAGTATATATTAATCTTTTATAAGAAAATATGTAACGTAACACGTTTGCCGTTTAAAATAAAAGAATGTTTCGTCTATTTCTATTCTCTATGCCGATAAGTGAGCAACAAAGGCGGGAAAGTATTTTACGCCGTAGCTTTTATATCCAATGGAGATGAGCCCTTATGCGTAAATAACATTATGTGCGTACATCGCATTAGCGGGCGCCGGGAACAGTAATATCATCATGTTCTTTTCTGTGTCGCGCCGTACGCTGACCCCATACAAATAAGGTTCTTATCCAGTTTTTCAAAGACGACTCATGTTAACACGTGTTCCGCAGTCGGGGCGAAGTTTGCGGGCTCCGGCCGGTCCAATTTGCTCCACCGACGCCGGCCTACGGCTACGGCACACTGGAAAGTAAGCTGCCGCCAGGTGTGTTTTATCACTTTAACTATGACAATTTAAGTTCGCGGACTCGGCAACTTTTACTTTTATATAACTTATACGTATATAGCTAATAATATAATAGAAGATTATTTCGCAGACGCTATGAGATTACTTTTGATTAAATTACTCGCAGTTCGGAAAATTGTCTCCGGAAAGAAAATATATTTTTCTCGGTAACTTTTGATCTAGCTGACAGGTATAAATCAACGTGGCTAATACATCCACATTGTGTCGACAATGTTACATGTTGCTATTTTTCTTACAAAATAAGATAAAGTGTAATAAATAAATCACAATGGATGTTACCTATTATATATTTCATTATTTTCTTTTATGTATAAGACTAAAAGAGTAATAAAAATCTGTTGTTGTTAGTAAAAACATGATTTAAAAAGTACTCAAACCCTCAAATATAAGGTGTATACACAAAATTGTTATCACTTAAAGTTTAGCAGCCAAGTATGAAAATGAATCCATTTACTAAGTTTGAAGATAATTACAAACAAAGTGGATTTCAGTTCAATCACCTCATTTAAGATAATAGGTTTGTTTACCGAGATGAACACGTACTTTGTTGTGAAGCGATCGTCTGGAACTTTTCTTGCTGATGTAATCATGGAAAAAAACTTTAGTGGATAAACTCCGACGGCGTACATTTCGGAATTGCGAAAGCAATAAATAATGAAGCGGCCAAATAGTGCACGAGATTAAACGGCGGAGCACGTCCTTAGTAAACTTTCGATTCCAATTCGGTGTCAGTCGATATTAAATTAAAAGTACCCACGCATTCCTCCCGCGTCTTTTTCCTGTCCATTTGCAAGGACTGTGTAGAATCCGGGGTCACATCTCGTTTCTAACGCCTCTAAGCCATGGTAGTCATAGTATGGATAAGATAAAGAATAACAATGCTAATGTTTTGAGAAAGATATTTAATTATTTATTTTATTAAAAATTAAACTACATTTAATTTTGTCCACCATAACACAATTAAAAAAAACAAACGTATAACAACCGATTATTAGGCGCCGCTCTAAAGGTTGTGCCTTAGTCAATGTTGTCATAACCTCTACTAGCGCCTTTCCTGCCCACGTGTTACTTTAAAATTCTTACTTGCCATTTAAAATTAATTATCATCACTTTATTTTATCATTGTTGAAACCTTATGAATCTGGTTTATTTCAACCTCATAGTTTGGTCTTGGACACTGGATACTAATCACTATACAAATGAAGGTTTGCATCAAATTAAATGTCTTGATTACTCAATATTTGATTTAAATAATTATAACGTATCCATATTGTTCGAGTGGGTCGAGGAGCAAATTTCTAGGCAAGCGATTGAATGGCGACGCATACTTGAGTGATGGCGGACTTTTTTATTTGAATCGTGTACGTATGCGACGAAGGCAACGGTCCGCGCCCGAGCGCCGGCCGACAGTTTGCTGTTTCACATTACCCTTACTACCCTGTACATTAGGTGGCCGTCCACACTTACCTTTTCTCTTATAGTCCGGTAACATTTTGACAAAAATACTTTAACCATGTACATCATGTTTATCTCGACTTCAGTTTAGTGTATTTAGAATATTTCTGTGAATAATTGTGTAATAGGTTAAAAAATAATATATACAATTATTTTGTTTAGCAATTTCAGTATCATTATTTTTGAAAGCGTGGCGTAGGAGTGTTTGTTATTAAAATATTTATTGTTGTTTAGTCTTAAATGTAGAAAAAGACTAGCAAAAATGTTTCAATTTATTTATAAACTTTACCTAAGTACAACACATAATTGTGTGGTCTTGTTTCAGCCCTTTTTATTGTGAATAAAATAAAGATTCAAGTCAAGAGGTTTATCAATAAACAAGAAGTGAATTTACATATAGGTATAGGTTTTACGAGACGTTTTCATGTATTATTTAGAAAAGTCGTGCGGCCCCTGCGTGGCGTAGCATAGCGGGGACGGCGACGGCGACGTGCGAGCTACATGCCCCGACAAGGTCGCGTGACCGTCTCCTGAATTTTAATGCTATGCTGCCTTTGATAGCTCTAAAAATAATTTCACGAGATAGCTTCTAGGGTAATCCTCTTCTCTCTTTCATATCGCATGCATGCACAGCCACACAAAGATATCTTTATGTTACTTTACGTCGCCCGGCTCTCATAAAGACGTTTCCAGCGAACAATATCTCTCTACAATCTCGTTTACTTTGTTCTGAAATTCAAAGCAGGAAATACAACTATGTGTGTGATATGTTATAATTTGTTTGTGCACGACGCGTGATGCCAGTGTCGTAACGCTTGGACGTTTCAGTTTCCTGCGTCAGTTCTATTTTCTGGTTGAGCCTCCATCACATTTTCGTTAATAGATGTGTCAGTAAATTTGCGTTTTCAATTCAGCTTCGGTAGCGGTGGCGGTGGCGATGTCGGGGGCGGCGGTTTCAATCAAAACAGGCACGCACTCGCTCCACATCCTCACCAGCCTTGCCTTTTAGAATAAGAATTGTCTTTTTCGCAGTACTCACTGACACCGATCGACAAGTAAGGAATCTGCTTTCTTTTTAACATACAAATTTAACAAGGTTTATTGGTTTTAATATGTTAAATTCCTAAAAAACTCGTATATTTAAGAATTCTGTTACTTATAATCGCAGGAGGTTACGTTAAAATTTATCGTAAACAGTTGACATATTATAAACTATACTACTATAAATTGATTTCAGACAATTGTATACTTTAACCTCTAAGTATTACTTATAATACAGTTATGAAAATCTGTATTTTATTTCGTAGTTAATATTTTATCGCTTATACAATGACCATATTTGTATGTTATCATAATCTTTTTGGTGTTGATTCCATTAAAACTGTTTACTTATTTGTAATAACGCAAAGTTTAGATAATTGATTCATCTAATCCATTACATGAAGTAATACTGATTACTAAATTTAAATATCTACGTTGTTTGCTTTTAAAATTGATCTTGGCGATTGTGAAAGACGATCTCCATATTAGGGGAGCCGACTCCCGCCCAGGGCACTGTGCCCACCCGCCATGAAATTAAAGCCGACTCGCGCCGAACGAGTGATTGAATAATAAACGAAAGAATTCGCGTCCTGCCCTTGTATTACGTATTCATGACGACTGGCCCCGTGGACGACGGCGAGGCGCGCTGCGGACCTGACGCCATGAGAGCCCATCTGTCGCCGCACCGACTGTACCGCAATAAAACTTTGACTACATAACTGTTTTCAGCGAGTAAGAATACTCAATTACTTTAAAGAAAGTATGTACTTACGTGTACATGCAGAATATAAGATTTTTTTCAATCACAACTATTTTATATTCAGAAATCCCATATTTCCGAAGGTATCATACAGAAGTATAATTTTACTAGTAAATTTAATTTCCTTCATCTAGTAGCGAGTCGGTCATCAAATAGTAATCATACAGATACCATTTAGTCGAGTCGGTAAGTTACCGTAGCAGAAAGCGATACAATCATCCGGCGAGGCAGCTGTAACGTATCGAAATCCCACGGGCCCGACCGCAGGGTAACTTAACCCGAAATTAAATCAAAGAGGGGCTTAACCAATCAGGCCGAGTGCTATCATTGAATCGGCAAAGAAACACTAAAATTACTTCTTGATGCGGAGAAACGAAGATTCATCGTAAAAGTGGTAGGCGAATCAGCGCACGGCGAGGGGAAAGGGGAAATGGCAGGGGGAGAGTGGTCGTCTGAACGGTTTTCCGTGTTCCGCCGAGGTCCACGGCCGGCGATTACGCCGCACGTACCTCTTGCCTCGGACTGTGCGGCCCAATGGCTTTAATGTTGTGTTTAAAACATGAAAAACCGTTCCGGTGATGCTGTTAATGTGAATTGAGATATTTATTTCACAACACAACACAACTTATTGCTTTCTGCCTTTTCTATTGTATCTATGATTGTTCGATTACATGGTTATAATTTTAAATGCAGTATGCGATAAGTTATTTTAATGTATTAGTGGCCACATATAGTATTATTAATGCAACGAGCGTGGCTACATACAACAATTGAAAGATGTACAGGTAAATTTAATTAGAAACTGCAAAATGCTGGCTGAGAAGGCAATGGAACCTGTATCTAAACTCTGTTTTTTAAAGAAAATCTGTCTGTAATAAAATTAAAATATTTATTCAAGAATTAGCTTTAAAATAAGCTCCTTATAATTACCAACCAGACGCCAGACGTACTAAGTGCGACGGAATAACAAAGGGTCGGTTAGTTTATGGGCGTGCTGGTGTCTGCCACCTGGGTCATGTCTCCTTTTACTTTACTCCGCAAAGATTAAGTCCCCCGAAATTTGCCCGAATACGTGGCGCCCCCGCACTGAAGTGAGTCATTTGGCCCTGTTTACTAGATTAGGGATTTTTTTTATATCAGAACAGCTTTCTGGAACCCCGACCCCGCTTAAGGGGATGTGTAACAGCCGCTAAAATACGCGGCATTTTCTTTTACGGCGAAGAAATTTAATTATTGCGATGTATGTTCCTTTTATGAGTATGTTTAAGGTGAAATGGGATTAAAATATTTGTAACAGTTTATGTATTTTACTTATTTGATAATTTGTAGTTTTACGTGTCTTTTTTCTTGGGGAAATCTATATTAATGTAATAAAGCGAAAACATCGAATAATTATTTTGTAATAAAAAGTCGATACGCTTTAGGCCGTATATTTTCATGCCATTATGAATATAATAATAGGGGTAGAATGAATTGAAAAAAATTGTTATGTTGTATCTCGGGTCAACAATTGTAACGTAGCAAGCAAAGCATGGTCGCCATGGTTACTTTCGTTGACATTTTAACATTTGCAATTGAAAGTTACGGAACGTAAACAATAATACAAAGTTTTACTGTGTAACAAAAATTGAAAAAAAGCAATTAGAACAGTGATTATATTCTTTATAATATTGCGAAATGTTTACTCAGACCCATGGAATTTTATGCAAATGAAGCCGCACGGGAACAGCTAGTGATTCTTCACTACATACTATAAAACAAAGTCGCTTTCTCTGTCCTTTTATCTCTATATATGCTTAAATCTTTAAAACTACGCAACGGATTTTGATGCGGTTTTTTTTAATAGATAAGAGTGATTGAAGAGGAAGGTTTATATGTATAATAACATCCATTAAATAGTGGAGAAATACTGTTATTTTTGAGGTTTCTAATGTGACGTCGTTAATAATTACATTTTTACAAGATTTTATTTAACTTCACTTTTGTATGTTTACAAATCTTGCAAGGAAGATTTGAACCACTTCCAATAGACCGATTAAGCTGAAACTTGGTATACCTACGTAACTTGGATGATAATACAATAATAAAAGCTTGTTTTTGTTCTTTTTAAGAAGTTAATTAATTTCCGCTTACATTGCAACAAACGCAGGCTGAAACCTACGAGATTTATCAGATTTATACCCGTGCGAAGCCGGAGCTGGTCGCTAGTATAGTGATAAACAAAAGGTGAAGAAACTATAGAAATGTATAGACAGTAGTAGAACTATACAAAGATTGCGATTCTCGACATCACTTAGTATTTAACCATTAAAATATATGTAATTAAACTAGAATCAAGCAAAATCTTTATGAACGTCCAACAAAATTACGTCAATTTTCTTTCTTTCTATTCGTATAATAAATAATATACAATTAAAATCTAACAATAAAAATTGAAATAATATAAAATACAAATATCTTTACGATCTTATAGTATATTAGCTTAAACTGAACCAAAAATTATTAATGGTGTAATAAAAGTCAATGGTATAATAAATCACGAAATTCGATAGATATACCCTCAAAATGTACCTCGTTGTAGCGAGGGTAGTCGTAAAACGGGCCGCACATTTGTACTACACAAGGTCATCGCTACAGCAACGAGGTAGGCACGAGCAAATTGAAAAATGTATTCAATATTTTCTTACAACATTACCTCTTGAAAGAAGATGTTTTCTTTGTAAAATTGTTAAGACTAATTAGTCTAGGAAAATTAATTCTTTATCGTTTATAGTGAACTTTGCAAGGTTTGAAATTGCTTTTTCTATATTTTCTCAACGTTTAAATTTAAATGTAAAAAAAAGGGCACCTTTTTAAATGTTTTTTTTTTTTTTATAAAAGAACGCAAACGAGCGGTGTGAACACTGAAGTGATCATCTACATCCATGGACAGTAATATCAGGGGAACTGCAGATGCGTTGCGTATAAATGTATGGATATATAGTGTAAAGTACGTAATAATTGAGTGAATACATATATAACGACTGATAGCGACATATAGAAGAGAATACTGTGGCGACCCTCCATTGGATAAAGGGCAGGTTGGTAGCTAACTTTCTTGACGATTACGATTTTTGAATCTGCTCACCAAGATTTTAAAATGTTAAATTAAATATTCCATCCTTTTTACTCTTGCAAACAGGAAAATAGTATGAAATAGGAAAGTATGAAAAATTCCTAGCATAATTGTATACTTTTCCAGACCAATTGCCTAACCTCAACTGTGTTGAAAACTTATAATATAATATTATAAAATCGTTTGAAATACGTCAGTACTAGAGTTTACTAAAAAAAGATAAATGTAAGTACCAATATATTTTTAGTGGCCTGCATGTACATTGCGTGCAGCCGTGAGCTATGTTACTTTAATTTTAAGTGAAGCCGCACAAATTCTTTGACATGTCTATTGCATACCAACTTGCTTGTATTCTTATAAAAGTTTGAATTGTAAATTGAAATGAGTACCTAAAAATTACAAAACAAAATACAAAAGGTTATGTGTACGTTATACACTATGCAACAGCGACCAAAAAAATATTTCATCACGTGAAATATTTCTTTATTATATATTTTAACAACAAAACATTGCGTCGATACAAAGCTTTTGTCGCGTCGACGTCGCGTCGTGTAAATAGCCCTTCAGATGATCGTGCCCTAAAATCCAATCAGCTATTGAATTAACCCGGTCCGTGTGACGGGAATACGGATTCGGCTGTCCTCACGTCAAATGTTTATCTTCCATCAGCCGAGGCGTTAGTGTAATACTACATTCACACGTAGGCTGAACAGTGAAGAAGAGCAACTGGACAGTGCAGTACGGCCACTGATTGCACGCACCAGCGGAGACAGGATATTATTATTTTAACAGTACGTTAGACCGTTGGAAAAGCATTTACAGTTTCTCTCGAGTTGCGAATGTCCTCAGGAGTTAGAATAATTAACATTAGACTTTTAGAATAAGTGTGATTTCTAACATCTGCACTGTCCTACCGGTGTTTCTCGCTTTCTGTCTTCGTGTGAACCCAGCATAAGGGCGAATGGTGCGTGTAATGACAGTCGCGCGGCTCATCAGGACCGATGGATCTCTGGTCTCTGCTGAGTCCGACGAGTAATCACAGATTACGACATATACGACCCCTGAACTTTATTCGTCATTCGAAAATATTTGTAGCCTGACACATGCTAATCTATATAAATACGATATTTTATGATTATACATGTTTAATTAAAATAATTCTCAGTCGACCTTTGAATGAGAACACCTGGTAGTCTTTATTGGTAATTAATTAATTGGTAATTGGTTCACCTGGTATTAATATTCCGAATAACTTTTATTACAGGAACTGAAAAAAATTAGAGTTTAATTCAAGCGACATCATGAAAAATTGTATGCCGTCATAGCGTTTCTGGAAAGAGTACAAGACAAAGTAATAAAATTTGAAGTGAACGCATCTTTCTTTATCCCGAATCTAATAAGGGTACGCTGCTGTGAAGCAAAACATACATATTTTCCGGGATACGGGCTAAACAGCGACCTCTGGCGGACAATATTTTGCTCGGCTTCCGCGATATCGGTTTATTCAAATGCTCCATGTCCGACCCGGGCTCAAAGAATCAACCTGCATAACATTATACATATTGAAATTCTTCCACCCTCGAGTAACCGCGGTGTATTATTCTATGAATATGTTGATGCCATAAACAACTTGTTATTTATTAGTAATATTGACGTGCTTGTACAATCTCAAGAGTACTTGGAGTCTTAAATTACTTTGAAACAATTAAGTAAGCTTTTCACTCAAGGCATTAAAGGTAGTAAAGCCTTTTATTCTCACTACAAAGAAATGTATTAAGTTGAAATGAGAAACTTAATATAATTAAAAAATCTTACATCGCGTTCTTGTTCGAGAATAGAATACATGTTTAAGTTGCGGCTCTGGTGTTATGTGGCCAGTGCGCGTTCGGCCTCCTTGGATGTTTTTATTTTTATTCTTGTATTTTATTTTCTATTCAAAATATTTGCGTCGTCTTTTGTTTTATCTTTATTATATTTTCTTTGTGTGTAACACAAAACATCCAAGGAGGCCGAACGCGCACTGCCCACATAACACCTGAGCCGCAACAGTTTACTTTTGATAGACTAAAAAATCGATATTGGACATGCAGTGGTAGTGTCCACAGCGGAGTTAACTGCTGCTCAAATAGCCCGCTCGAACAATACCGCAAACTGTTTTTATAAAAAGTTATCTACAAAAAAGTCTGTTGACTCCAATCTTGTGTTTATGTTAGGTGTGTCCACTTCATCGAGATTTACGATCGAGATTTTATTCAGGGAATAGAAATTCATGGTCGTGTGCTTGTGAAAATATCAATCGGCGCCGAGGGCCGGCACAATCCTCTCACATTATAAGCGGCAAACATCAAAGCGCGTCACACCGATACTACTTCAAAAGCAAAATTTTATCGGTGGCATTTACATTTTTATTGGCAAGCTAGGACACCGCATGCAGGCTTTGCCCTGAAACGTAAGTGATTTTGGATTTTGTGATGTGTATTTTATTATCTGGTTTTATGTATGTTCAATATGGCTTCGTATTACCATAAGGAAAACATTACAAACATGCTTAAAAAGTTTACATAAACGACGTCCGTGTTTTTGCTAAAGATATGTGCAGGTTGCATAAAGACGGTTTCCTTGCCTATGAACCACCTACTCTACAACTAACCGTTAATTTTTAATTAAGTGTACATATATCCATGTCAAAATCGTTACACATTTATCAATATTAGAGCCTGCTTTAACATCCTTGCACTATTTCGCCGGCTCACCCGGTTTTTTGTGACTGACCTAAGTTTGCCTTGAAGAGGCATTTACAGTTTCACCGGGATTGAGGTGACCGAGCGCGGTAGGAGCTTAGCCTAAGCCTCTTTTAAGAGTACCTAGGCTCGAGGGCTCTCTCAGGAGCCTCGGCTCGGGCTGTTACTTCGTTTTTGTTACTGGGAGGCCACCGAGCTCTTACGGTGGACGCTCCATAGAGTGACTAGCTCAAGGGCCCGCGAGAGGGGACCTCGGCGTGGATTGTCACTCAATACGTGATTTGCATTCTGATTCAAGGGTTCTCGACCGGTGTAATACCACGACCACACAGAAGATAGGTTGGAAGTGGAAGCAGTTCTGCGTTTCGTCTGATGAAGAACACACAGTGGCAGAGGGTTCATTTTCTTCTCTCCTTCTTTCCTTCTAAAAGTCTTCTTTCCTTTCCCACCCTTTTCTTATAAGGAATGGATAGAAAGTGGAACTATTCTCTTTGCGTCTCCTCCTCCGTTTATTAGTGTTAGGCTTGGTACCTGCAATTGCGGATGTCTATGGGCAGATATTGCTTCGCTATTTTAACGAATTCAGGAAGCCGCTTGTTCGTTGGCCACCTTGTTCTGTTAAAAAATATTATAAACGATGCCACGGGAAAGCAGAATTCTAGCCAAAGCGATAAATTGTAATTGAGAAAAGTTTCATACCAATTCGTTGTATAAATTTCAAACGATACAGGAACATCCGAGCGAACATTTTTAATTTTTAGTTATCGGCGCTGCTTTCGTGATATATACTTTAGCAGTCTTGAAGCTGACCACTGCTTCAATATTTATTACAAGCTAACATAATCGTAAGATTAATCGTAAGTTGAATCATGAATGAGTTAAATTTAGACTTTAATATTTTAAGATAAGATCGTACCTGCCAAAGACAGCCAAATTAATAATACACTTGTGAACAAAAATAATTAAGAATGTTTGAATAACTCTGAAAATAAAAACGGTATCTATTATAACTGAAATAAATTGTGTTTCATAGAATTTTTAATTAATATTTTATTTCATTTTAAGGATATTTAATTGTCTATCATGCACAATTTATTTCTAAATTTGGCAAACGGGTCAGCAGTCGCCTTTAAGTCATAAGTCACAAATATCTGCAATGCAAAATTTACATTAGTGCTTATGTTCTTTCTTTTATCTTCACATAAATCTGTTACAAGAAAATTTTAACACAATGTAAGATAAAGTGTACAATCTAATTAAAACGAGGGGAACCTAACAACGTAATATTTGGCACGGCTTCAGTGACGTCGCTTCGTTATCGGAAGAGCACGCCGCGCCGCGCCGCTCCGCGCTGCTCAACAAGTTTTCAAAGTTGAAAATTAGAGCGCATCCCGAAATGGAATTGACTAAATTTAATTAAACCAACTTGTAAACTGACCGAAATGAAAACACAAATTGCAGGATCGCCCTCATCAAAAATACCACACTTATATAATAATATTATATTACTAGCTGTCATCCGCGACTCTGTCCGCGCGTTCTTTTTCTAAAATAAAAGATTTTTTCTAAAATAAACGTATCCTAAGTTACTCCTTATTATATCAGCTAATAATAAAAGTCCCGTAAAAATCTGTCCAGCCATTTCAGAGATTAGCCGGAACAGACAGACAAAATAAAAAAAAATGTTATTTTATCGTATATAAACGGTTATTTCAATGTTATAAACATAAACTCCAATTTTATTATACGTATAGACAAGATCGTTCAATTTTGGTTAAAAAACTGTTAAGATAGTTTTCTCGACTTATATTTCTTCAAACTATGCACACTGTAAACGTCGTAATCGACCATATTTTAGGCGGGAGTGTTAAAGTTTCCCTAAAGCTCCTATAAACATTTCCATTCGCTTTTCAAGCATGAATATCAATTATATCCACATTTTTATCCTTTCAACATGAAAAAATACTGAGTCACAAGCCTTATCTGTTATCATCACATTTTTTTACTTTATTACGTTTAGATTTTCTGCCATAAAATAAAATAATAGATTAACAAACTATATTATTTTCATCAACAATAAACCTGGAATCCAAAAGTTTTATTCCTAACCACTTACTCTGTATAAATTAAATAGCAATAGACTTTTAGGCTTTGAAAAATATATGTGCGTGACTCGACAGGCGCCACGAGGTCGCCTCGCGGCTCTGTTGTGTGTAGGTAGACCTAGAAACGTCGACCAAATTTACTTGAACTCTGCGGGGTGAAGAAAGTATAGCTTTTAAACCCTACTGAAATAAGCTAGAGGGGGATAGGGTGGGTCATAACATACCAGTGGGACTATAACGTAGCTAATATGAGTAGAGCACGCGTATGGAAATTACAGTAGAATCAATCACGAACCGCCGAAACATGCTCCAGAGATAGCACAATGATTTTCTTATTCCAATACTTTTCCATAAAGATTACTGCCTAATATTACCTATTTTTAATGAAAAACATCTCTGGTGTTTTTCAAAGAACAAATACATGGATTTGAGAGTCAATATTGATTAAGGCTATAGTAAAACTTTTGTTCATAAAAAACTAGCAGGATTAGGTAGTACTATATATATTATAAAGTACAGACATTAATATTAGGTCTTTACATATCAAATTGGGGTTTTGTCATACTGGCCACTTTGATATGAAATACCTCCTTTATGGTTAAGAATTCCAATTTCAAATTTCGGTTTCGAAAACCGTAATTCATTCGTTTTTCTCCATAGCTATTTTTTTGCGACACTCAGTTTATAACATGGAAAACTTGAAATATTGCGTTATTTACGAGTACGAGCTCCACCGTGGGACTAGTGCTATAGAATCAGCTCGATGGATTAATGATGTGTATGTTGGCGATATCGCAAAAGCAATCTCAGTGCGTTTTTGGGTTACAACGATTTCATTCTGTAAAATTCTGTTAACAGTTAACTGCATGCTGCGATATTAGTGATAAAACTATGATGAAAAAGCTAGCTGCTAAACAACCGAGGTTAGTCAATAGTTCTAGGCCACTGTTGCTTCAGGGCAACGCTAGACCACACGTTGTACAACAGACGGCTACCAAATAAGAAACACTTCAATTAGAATGTATCAGTCATTCATCGTACTCCCCAGGCCATACTCCGACAGATTACTATTTTCGAAATTTGGATGACTTCATGCATTCAAAAATTGTATTGATTCAATGTGATCATTTGATCAATAAACTATCTATGAGGTGGCAAAAGTGCATAGATAAGAATAGTATTATATATACTTTGATTAAATAAATATATTATATTTAAAAAAGTCGATTTTATATTCCTTCCTTACAAGACGCCAATTTGATATGTAAGTACGTAATAGTTATCGATACACAGAGCTAATTAGCCGCAATAAAGTAATTTGTGTCTCGGTTGCAAGTACTTGTTTTTTTTTTTTTTAAATTACATTTATTAAATACATAAATGAGGCCAAGATACCTTCAAAGATACACACTATGGATCTAAATCAAAACATACCAATAGTAACGAACAAATTGTCGAGAAATCTAACATTTCTTTATTTATTTATTTATTTTCCAAATGTACCTTTTTGCCATAAATATTACAATATAAGATCCTTCAAATCAAACAACTTGAATTGAAAATAATTCCTAGTAACCGTAATGATCACTCGCCTCAGATGAAGGCAGGTAATTAGGGTACATGGGCGAATTTGCCGCCGCCATTAGCAAATAAAAATATGACACCCGTTCTTTGAGCAATCAAGTTGACACGTGGCACGTGTCTTTGTGCCCAAGTAGCTAACGATACGGCCAATTAAAATGAACAGTCATTCGTGTGTGTGTACATACATTCTGTTAAGTTGGTACGCACAGAATAGCGGTCAATAGGGGATTTTAGCGTTTTTTTAACACGGTTCAATAAAAATGTTGACATACGTCATTGTAATTAATTAGCAATATTATTAACCTTAATAATTTGTTTTATGACTTTATACACACCATTAAGAACGTCGGTGGCTCAGGGGCTAAGCACTTGATTTGTAATCTGCAGGTCCTGGTTCGAATCCCGCCATGTACTAATGTGTTCTTTGATTTTCGAATTTCATATGCACATTTACCCGACGTTCTTGAAGTGAAGGAAAACATCCTGATGCAACCTGCACATATCAGAGAAAAAATTCAAAGATGTGTGTGAAGTAAGCCAACCCGCATTGGGCCATCATGGTTGACTAAGGCCTAGTCACCCCTCCCGTGTGGGGTTGCTAGTCCCCCATCGGGCGCGTCCCCAGGTGGTGGATAGGGGAACGCCTTCCAGATATGGAAGGTACCGGAGAAACTCGGCGCGAACCAAAACTAGCAAAGGAGAAGTGTAACCCTGCACTACTCTGAAGGGTTGCTGCCTGGAACTCTCAGTACTCCTCTGTTTATTAGAGTGGACTGCGAGAGTTCGGGTGGCAACACCACGCGCGGCGTGTCTGCCGGTCTTCATGGCCGGTGGGCGCTGGCTTCGGCCACCGTTGGGCAATCCGTAACCCGCACTGAGCGGGACCGGGGGCTCCGCGCATTTTCCGTGGGGCTGCGAGGAAGAAAACCTCTATAAAAAATTACCAGTGTTGGCGGAAACGCCTTGCGCGGCGGGTTCGCCGGTCTTCATGGCCGGTGAACGTTGGCTTCGGCCACTGTTGGGCAGCCCGTAACCCGCACTGAGCGGGATCGGGGGCTCCGCGCATTTTGCGTGGGGCTGCGAGGAAGAAAACCTCTGTAAAAAATTACCCCAATTCTAAGCTTCGCCGCCCGGCGATGGGATGTATAGCTGGGGGAACCAGCGGTGAGGGCGGCAAAAAATCAAAACAAAACCATGCAAGACACGACGGACAAACTTATTACCCGGGAGGGTCCCGCTAGCGGGGAATCCCTTGGTGTGCACGGGGGGGAGGGGCACATCGGCCCTATCGTATACGGGGGGGCCATTCGCCGTGTGGGGGAGAAGGAGTGTGTTGAGGGAAAGAAAGGGAAAGGAAAGTTCTGGAGAGAAGGGGGAGAAGGGAGCAGAGAGAAGGGTGAGATGGAGTGTGATGACGAGGAAGCGTCGGAGTCTGACTGCGGCCTCATAACCGCTGAGATTGGG
>JAAOEG020000001.1:4233491-4252795 GCA_011763625.2 Papilio bianor
CTCGTCGGTAGCAGGTGGTGGATAGTCGGGTGTTGATCTTAAGTTGACAGAGAATGGATTTGTTTGTTCTTTTTGCTTGTTTATTCTTCGATACAATTTGTTTTTGGAAGGCACTTGCCAATAGTCTCAGCGGGCCTCGTCGCGTGTACTCAGAACTGTCGCCGGTGCGTGTCCGCGCCCCCGCCCCACGGCAACAGAACTTGTATTTTTTAAAGTTTCGCCTTCACGTAAGCCGGGGGCACGAAAGTTACAATTGTATTCCCCCTCCTCCCCTTTCAATATGTGACCCGTTTATTTATTGGAGAGTCGTCGGCGGAGTTCTTAGACAAGACAATATGTCGCGCGCCGGCCGAAAGAGCGCGTGGAACCTACGACTTAAACAAAACAAAATTTACCCTAACAGGAGGAGAGAATCGGTTGATTTATCGTGTTTTATTATTAACATTTCAAACATTACGTTTGTAGATGGGTCGGAAGATGTAAGTATACGAGTGTACCATAGAGTATATTCACAACTACCGCCTTCGGTCGTTCAGTATTCCGGGCGCAGTTGTCATTAGCCGCGCCAGACGTTCCCAGAAGCAGCTCGAGTCAACCCTCCCAAGTGCAACTGAATAATGATTATATCGAAAAGAACCTTAATAATAACAATAGTTTGCGTTGTTCTTGTTTTTATCAATTTTCTTGTGTCAGAAATTTTACCTTGAAAAGCCTGTTTTTTATTGTTATGTATGTAGCCATGAAATTATCCTTTTAATGAAATGCTGGAAGATGTTTTGCTTGGCGAATCATTTATGTAGAGTTGAGTGTGCTAAACATGGCAAGATCAAATCTATTGAATATAAAATGCCTTATGCATTTAACTTTTGCCGCTGTTTTACGGAATACTGAAATTTAAATACGGAATCCATTTTGTGTTCAAATGAGTTTTCCGAATAGGCAATTAGTTGTTAGCGCCCGGCCGCCCTCGTTCGCTTTCATTAGGCTATATAGTTTCCCAAATATCTGAGCCCCTTAAAGATATATCTTTTCGTTGCTTTTCCACTTTCTTCTAGCAGTTCGCTCGTTCGAAGGGCACGGGCCAACTCAGCTGTAAAATTTTACTAGTGTTTTGTGGCTTGTTCATCGCCCTTCGCATATACCATACTTTCCATGTTATTCTTTTTTGAATAAAATGGTAATTAAAACGATTCTTTATATTAAATTAAGGCCATTTTAAAACTTCATTCTGTGAAATTTAGTTCTATACCTTTTTTAAAAACCTAAGTAATGGAAATTTCTTGATATTTTAAAAAGTTATTGATGAATATAGAAAACACTTACGGTGATATCCTTCATTGTCGCCTAATTATATTTAAGTCTTTACTAAAACTTAACGAACTACTACTAATTAAAACTTAATTAATCCTCTCGCTGTTTGAAGAAGATGAATTGACGTCTTGAAATATCCAGCGAAGTGGTTTAATCAAGCCCGTTATGTAATTTAAACATTGCAATGTTTATCCGAACACGGAAAACTGTGAGCGGCAACTCTTTGGATCGTACAATTCCTTTCTTATTTCATAACGCAATCTCCCGGCTCCTTATCTAACAGCGTACGTATCGCGCCCCCGCGCTCAAGGAAAATCGTCCAATATAAAATCGGTTTAATTTGCGCTTTTCGCACTCAATGGGATGGAATAATATCAGGCAATTTGGTTACCGCTGGCATAAATATGGCGGGCCGCGCAGTAATTGTAACGCTGGCAATTCGCGCCTCGTAACGACCGGGAGGAGAAAACTTCGGCCGTTTGTAAGCGATGGTCGACGAAGGCGGCGGTGGCGCGGCGGCGTGGCGGCAGCGACCCGCCTGTCGCCTTCAACCTCGCGTCTCAAGTCTTGCCATCACTTATTGTAAGCTCCATATCTTTCAACAACTACTTCCAAGTATGCAAACTATTTCTATCCAAAACCAAACACAAAAATGGTATAAGAACACACTTTTGTCTAAATTTTTTGATACATGGTACATGGTACAAAAACCAAAAATTTCCGTGGTCTATTAAACTTGTGTTCCGTTTAACAACTATCCCATTTTGCTTTATATACATACATACATACAGCTTAAGTTCATGTAGTATAGTGAGGTGCTATTATAACTTGCTGTAACAAATCATCCGTGTATGCCAACACCCCTGAATACTTTAAATTGATTTGTGTTCAGAAAGTTCAACAATCATTACCCTACCTCCATTTCATGCTCCAATGAGTTCCTACATGTGTGCAAGGATAAAGGACGACACAATATATGTTCTCATTCCAGACGACAAAGTTCGGAATACTCCCCACGTGGTTCATCACGCCGCGCCCCAAGATTACTTTCGCTTAATAAGTTGTTACCTCGGCTTCCTTCAACGCAAAACTAATTATACGCAATTCTTTCCTCCTTGGCTTGGTGTAATATAATAATTAAATGTCATTTTCTTTTACACTGACCCTTCCGCGGTTCGCGCGGGGAATGCAAAATTTAGTAGAATTAGAATAAACCTGCGTTGTAATTAAAGTCGGGTGCTTGCGAGCGGGCGGCGGGCGGCGGGCGTCAGGCGGCGGGTGGCACTAGCCGCCCATCTTTCTTGGCCGGCCCACGAATTAAACACCGAATTGCTTTAGTAATTCGAAGTATATATTCCCCAGCGATCTCACTTTAATGTAAATCACTTTTACTGTCCCGATTTCTCTACAAAACTCGCTAATCTACGAATAAATCCTTCTTGTCTGTCTTAATACGACAAACCGAGGTTCATATCGGCACTTAATACTCCAATTAAACAGATTGCGGTGAACATCAAATACAAATACATTTTAAAGTTATAACGTTTTTCCCAAGCGCCATGTGACCGTAACTATCCAATGAATGAGCTCATTTTCAAATGCTTTAATGTTAAAACTTGAATTTCGTCTGATCATAATAGCAATATGGTAGTAGGTTAAAAATATTAAAAATCCAAATAAAAAAATAGGTTAGACACATTAAAAATACTGTTCAAATGTTTTTATTTCAAAACACCAAAATAAAACAATTAATGAATCTTTTCCATCATACGATAAACATTCAACAACTATTAGTTCATTTGGTCCGCATTCAATCAACACAACGTGAAACTAAGTAAATATAAATTAAATTAGTTAACTGAAATTTCTAAAAGCCATTTATCAAATTGTACCGAAAAACATGGCGTGTTGGGGTCGCCACGTTGGCTACATTGACAATCAAGCGACGCAACAGTTACACTGCGCCCTGCCCTCGACCACTTCCGCCCCACTAGCGCCGCACCACAAACTCCAGCAAACACTCGTCAATTGAACTAGTTATGTACTCATTGAAACTATCGACTATCGATAAATTATTTAAACTTTAAACATAAAAAAAATGGTCGAATATCTATTACTTGATTTGTAATTGTAATAATCATTAATATTTGTCACTTAAAATACAAAAGCCGCTAATAAATGTCAGCTAGCTTTTAATGTTTAAATTAATTTTACAGAAATGTAACAAACAATACAAAATTGTATATTCTACTGGGATTTATGTTTATAGCCTATATATAAATAATACATTATGCACACTATAAAAAAGAAATTCCAAGATCACATTAAAAATATACAGGAAATTAAATTTCCACGGCGTCCTATTTAAGACTCTTATAGCATTAATTCCCCAAGTGTAATTTTGGTGATCTATGTAATTTCGTTTTTATGCTCTGAGTTAAAAGACAATTAATGAATGTATTAATCTGCTGAGTTTTAAATTGAGGGTACTATTAATTGAACAACGAAATGTAATTTGAAGGGTAGCTTTTTGTACTGGTAACAACAATAGTTTTTTTTTAAATCTAATATCTAATCTAATCATTATATAGTTAAAAGAATCTTAACAAAAACGGTGTCGGCACCGGATTGCATATACGTGAGTTAGCCATTTTTATTTTGTTATAATAATGTCTCACGAAATTTTAAACAGTATAATTAAAAGATCTCTTTGAAATAATGAATTAGGGAAGCTAAGTAATTAAAAAAAAAGTTTAATCTCACCAAAGATATCGACAAAGTCTTTCTCCTCACTATTGGATTAGTAATTATACACAGAGAAGCTGATTACTTCGATAACTACCAACTGAGACGTCGCAAATGACGCTCCTGCACTCTGTCAAATATGGTTTGCCTTAGAGGAACCCTTTCTGTAATCCACGACGAAAGTTAATATTCTGCACAGTTTATACGTCTTTGATTACTACGAACTTGTAATAATAACGTCAGCATAAATAAATCCCAATACTATATTTTCATTACTAAGCATGTTTTCAAATTGTTTGCACAAACTTTGACAAATTAAAAATATTAATATATTGCAATAAAAATTGCATCTATACATATAATAAAATTGAAGTGTCTTCTGTCTATCTAACTGTTTGTTGCGGCTAATCTCTGAAATGGCTGGACTGATTTTGAGGGGACTTTTATTGGCAGGTAGCTGATGTAATAAAGAGTAACTTAGCTTACGTTTATTTTAGAAAAAAATCTTATATTTTAGAAAAAATAACACGCAGACGGAGTCGCGGGCGTCAGCTAGTTATAAAAAAAAACGTTTACGACCCGCATTAATAGTACTACTTTTTGAATATGTTTTAGGCGTCCTATTTTTAAAGTCTATATTATCGCTATATTATGAACTCATATGTACATAGTATGTACGTCACTGAAACGTTAACAAATGAAACGTGTCGTCCTAACAACGGGGTCACACACACAATGCAAATAAATAACGAAATTGAGTTCTTGTTGCGACGGCTATGCGAACAACGGACTAAACTACATTTGCCAACTTACTAACACAGGCAATCGAAAAATACAAAGTTCCTCCTCTCGACCCAGGATCGAGACTAACTGTGTAACTGGCATTCTTCACGAAGTTTAGAAGTGTCGCTGCCTCACAGAATTTATTCGGTTGAGTTTTGTTTTCCTCTCAATTCTTTCATTCGTATGGGAAGCGAAACTAAAAATTAGTTTCACTTCATATTGTGTAAGTACATCGAGCAAAGTCTTTTAGACTACATTTTTTATCAATTTATAAGCAAAATTTTATTTGTTGTAAATAATAAAATAATACTCTATAATTACTACATAATCTCATACTATAAAGCTAGATTTCTTTTTCTAGTTCTCAGTGTATCATCATCATTATTAACCTGCCGTTGTCGCTACTGACGGTCGGCACAGTAAGTACTACTTTTCCACACATCTCTATCAGCCATCATAACCGAAATTCACACCTTTACGCATATCCTCTTTCACAATACATCCATAGTTTCTTCGGTCTTCCTCTACCTTTGTAGCCATCCACATGTAATGTCATTACCTTCTTGTTTATGTGATCATCACCTCCCCGCTTAATATATCAGCGTAAAGTGTGGATTATATGATACAAGTGTACGCCTAGTCAACGATTAAAACTCCAGTGGTCTATTCGAATTGACTACGAAGGTGTGGCCACTTAACGTGGAAAAATAAACGCAGCCACGGCGTCGCTGCGTAAACACGGAAATTCCATCTCGCCGTATCCCGCTGACGGAGTGGCGGCGCGCGGCCGAGGTCATTCAAGTTTCATTACCAATAGCTCCGGCCTCATAACTTATTCAGCAAGGGGCAGGTAACTGTTTTAACATTCAATTTGCTACCCGAAGAAGCGTAATGCTGTAATAAACGTCGCTGCAGCAAACGCCCCCCGGTTACATTCCAATGTTTGTTTCATATCAATATTCAACATTGTACAAACATTTGCCAACTGAACAATGGTTTTGATAGTACTCTTTGATGCGGAATTAACTCGAGGCGTTTATTTATTTATTAAAAACAAATTGAGCTTTTATTTTCAACAAATACAAAGAGAAATAACATTAACACAATGAAGGCAACAACGTTACTGCAGTCAGTTAACATCAACTGATCGTAGCTATAGCAATGTGAATTTAGAAGTTCAGCTGGAACCACAGTCGCAATGAGAATTTTACTTACTTTAACTGTTAATTAAGCTAATTCCGATAAATTAAATTATTATATACGTCTACACTAGATTAAAATCAAATAACGTAATAAATATTCACATATAATAAATACAATTACTTAAAGGACAAAAGTAAACACTATAACAACGCCTGGTCGTAAGTAAAACGAAAGCTTATACTGGCAAACGCGCACCTTTACGTGACGAGTTACTTCCACCCACAGCACTTAGGTAATAAAACAAGAAAGTAGTTTTAAGTAAGCCCGCGACAGCCGTTGCGGTCCCTTATTACCCGCCACAAAACCCTCCTTATTACACGACACAAACAACTTATTCGTTTCAAATTGAAAACTTTCCACCCCACTAGCCGTACGGGGGCTGTGGCCCATAAATTCCCGCCAATTTTGTTTTATTTCGCCATGCAGGCTCGGTAATAAAAGTAAGCTGGACGTGAGACAAAGCCTCCGGCCTGGATTACGCGGCCATCGCAATGGATCACCGCTCGCAGGCGCGGCTCTACACCGTTCCACCTAACTGCAACCACTTTGTAAACACCACTTTACAATATCAGCTTTTTATATGATATATCAAGTGTCACGAATACCAGTTCACCACATTAACTCTTTAACACATAATGCTAGAAAGTATTTCTAACGGAGAATTCTAAAACTTTTCACTTTCTTAAAGCTAACTAACCTGAACCCAAAGATCTACAACGTACAGCAATATTTGTTATTAGCTCCAACTTTCTTATATCGTTTCTTAAATTTCACTATTATTTTTTTATATATATACAAGACGTTATCTTATATTTCAGTGACTTAGAGGTGTAAAATAAAACAAAACTAAGTTTCTTGTCAGGTACAGAAACGACATTTAATGTTTCTAAATACAATTTTTACTCTAAATCACCATTGAGATTTCCAAAAAAATTAGTTAAATTTTCAAATAGTGTTTTACATTCTTGACAGTAACAGATATCGATTACAGATTAAATTACAAGGTCCTACAAATTAAATTGGAAAAAATATACTTTTCTTTACATATATAATGACCTAAAATATTCTATTATTAAAATAAGGCAAAAGTTCACCAACATCTGCTCGAATTTTGAAATTAACTGATTAATATTCTGATTTTGCCATACGCCACTTACTGAAGTATCAAAATTGCACGCTTCGTTGGAGAACAGGTGCATTCTGGAGTGCAGTCTCCAATCTCATCGTTGCTTTTGTTTTCAATATCAGCAATGAGGCCGCATGTGTGATCTTCGATACATGCTCTTTGTTCTCCTCTTTCCGACGTCGAACGTGTCTTGTAAGCACAAGTGCTAGTTTCGTTTAAAGAATGAGCAATTTTATTTATAATAACGCCGCTCATTTCGGTTTGCTTCTCGAAAATTTCTTAAGATTTTACTCTCGAAATGCGATGTTATTTTCTATACTTGTTGCAAAGTAAGACTACAAACTTTAAACAGCAAACACCGCAAACTTAATGAAGTATGGTCTGTCGCATAAGTCGGCAGATTATAAGAAATATTAAGTGGGAACAAGTTGTTTTAAAAAGTATTCAATAAAACCACTACATTTAAACGTTAAGCTACTCCTTATACCGATTTGAGATTAATCAATTTACCATCAAAGGTAGCTTGAATAGAACAGTGGCAGACGCCAGCAACGTCTGTTACACAAATGGGCTCGCTCGCCCGGTGCTACACCACACAGAAAATAGGCGTTTAGTGGATGTAATTCTGCGTTCCTTCTGATGAGCGTGTGTGCTGAAGACCTAATTTAAGTTCTCTTTCCGTGAATTGTCTCTTCGTCTCTTCGTGAGCAGCGATTGCTGTGCTACTTTGGCGAAGTCAGATGACCCCTTCCTCATTTGCCAACTTCTAATATTAAAATTAACATATTTTTTTAACTTAAGCTAAGCCTAAGTAATTAAATAGATATCAATTTGAATAATGGTAATAATAAGTAAAACTATGTAAAACAAAAAGAAAAATTGTAACAAGTGGCAAGCAAATGAATGCAAAAGACTCCGATTAAATGAAGCATAATGTTATCAATAACAGCCACAAAAGGCAAGCTAAAACAATAAACCCGCAAATACGTAATGTGTGACAAGAAAGAGCGAGGAAGCCAATTAATTTTTGCTGAGACCAAGGTTTATGTTTTCCCGGATAAATAAGGAGATTTAGCAGCGCCGCCCGGGGCCGCCTCATAAAATGGCTAGCTCGTAACAGGCCCTGACCGGTGCTCCAACCAAAGATTCTCGAAACTACTTACACTTTAAAATAGAATACCACAAAATCGACTTTAACCATTTGTTTGAACTCGAATTTCTCGAACAACAAATAGATACAATGAACAATTTAATTGAGACTAACAGCTATTGGAAACAAGCGAATTGTAGCAATCAATAAATGCCAGTGTTTACCAGTGTTTACCAGTACTTTAATATAAATGTAATTTTGCAGTAACAACAAATAAGGTAAGGGCAGTGTTTTATTTGTATTTTAGAACTCACAATACAGAACTTTATTTCAACATTATATATAACCCATATAAAAACAGGAGCCGTAATGTTTCCGCTGCAGGGAGTGCAGGCGGGTGCGATGTCATTCGGTTGCATTTTATTTCTTAGAGAAGGCGGAGAGGCCGGGCGATGACTAAATAATGACCGGAATAACGCAGTTTTATTGCCGGCTCCGTGTTGCGAATATATAAATGAACCCTCGAGGGAGTGTTAAAGACGCCGCCGAAGAACTCCTGTCGAAACAAGTCGGGCTCACAGAAATGGCGCAGTAAACCTCCCCCCGCCGAGCCGTCATTTTACGTTTTCTACTCTACGTCGCTGTCTGGAACCGAGAAAAAAATAAGAACAGAATATTTAAAAGTAAGGTCAGATCAGTGTCGTTTCTAGACCTTGGAAACGTCTAGCATTTTAAAAGAAAAAGTTGAGTAAGATTTTGTAATTTAAATGCGAAAACTTTTAATTACATTATTTCGTAATATATTCTTGATACTATTACAGATATAAATCTTAGTATTTACTTTTAATTCAGTGTAATTTGTTGTTACTAAAACACTGTTTTAATTCTTCAACTCATTGTCACAAATTCCTCTTATACATATTAAACAGTGTCATGGATGTCAGCATAAGTTTACGATTACCATGACCAAGTTGTGATAACTTACGTAAATCTGCTAAGATGTTTTTTGGGTTTCCATATGTTTGTACATTAATAACCGTTTGAAAACATCCTAGTCCGGTACTACTTAATCCAAAAACTAGGATTTATTATTTTTTATTGTGTGAGTAGATTGAAAGATTGTAAAAAGATAATGTTTTTGAAATAAAACTTTTTTTTAAAACGCTCACAGTGTAAATAAACACTTTATATTTTAATTAAATAATATCTCGGTTCCGTTTGGAATGTGTTTCCCGAGTTAAATTATTAAAAGTTTAATTGTATCTCTGGTGTTTGGTAGACGGCGGCGCGGCGCCGGAGCCGCTAGCCGTAAAGAAGCCGGCGAGGCGCTCCTTTGATACACTATTAATGCAATTGTTCGAAAACAGTGCGAGGCAATAAAATTTAACCTTCAGGTAGAATATTCCGCCCTACTTCACCCCACAGCTATAATTTTTCGCATTGCGGATTTTGAGCAAACGGCTTTCGTTCTTGCTTCACATTACTTTATGTTACATGAATGCCTAAGAAATAAAAGTACGGAAAGTGATTATTAGAGCATTAACGTAGTTATAACTGTACATTAAAAGTATTTTCCTGTCACTGCAAAAATGAGAATTGTCATCGTTTCAGTATGACCTTAATCAAAATATTTTTGACGAAAAAAATTAAAAACTTTTTATATTTTCTCTGTTGAGCCGCTAAAAAACATACTCTGAGTCACTGTGCAATAGAAGTAATTAGGTAAAAAGTTAGAAAAACAGTAATCACACGACAGGAAAACCGTTTGCCTGGTTGCAATTTTTACCTCAAGTCAGATCCGCCATTGATAGTGATTACAGCCTTTTTATAAAACATATTAACAGATTTTGATTGACTTACTACTATTTATTTTACCAGTTCAACTAAGCTCTAGGCTTCTGCTATGTTATGGTTTACAACAATAGTCGAATGGTGGGATTCGAACTCTCGACCACGTAATCTAAAATCCGTAACCTTAACCAATAGGCTATTGGAGCTCTTTTGATATGTTTTAGTATTGATGACAAGTTAAAATAAATTTGTAAAATTATTTTCTAAATAAAGTATTGACGTGAATATTTACACAAAATATCTTTCCTCGGTAAATAAGGCTTTTAAATGTCACGTCAATGTTATACAATTATTCAGCTGGCATCGACAGGTTAAACGAGACTCGTATGCGAACCGAGTGCCGAAATACAAGTGGCAAATGCACTTGAGACGTCATTGTCTGTTTCCTTACCATACAATTTAAGATTGTACCATTTATTTCAATAAAATATATTTCCTCCTAGAATTTTATATTACGCCACGTTTTACTTAAAACGTAGTTAAAGTGTTATTACTTTGACAATTGTAGTAAAAAACCGCTTTACAATAACTACAGTTTTAGGACTGCTTAGCTGAACTAACTAGCAGTAGTAGACCCCGTAGTTAATATCTTGCACAAATTGGTGGGCTCGCCCACCGCAAAGCCACGATCGCACAGAAGACAGGTATGAAGTTGCAGCAATTCCGCGTTTCTTCTGATGACTGTGCGTGTCGGAGGCCTAATTTTAGTCCAATTTTTCTTCCTACCCTTTTCTTGTAAGAAAATGATGGAAAGAGGAATTGAATTTGGCGGAAAACGAGAAGTGAATGATAGGAAACATCCTTTTTATGCGCGTCCATCTTTTATCAATAAAAAATCCTTTAAAGAAATATATCTTATTTATTTCGTTAGCATTATATCCACGAACTTTCATTATTCAAATTATTTCAAAACGACTAAAATATTTACAAACATCTAAAAACGTAATAACAATAGGTATGCATAGAATGACTGATATTATTAAAGAATTAATTCCTAAATAAGTTTTATCACATTTCTTTAAGATACATTTAAATATAATATACATAATAATCAACTTTCTTATATACTTTATTCATAAGCTATACAACTTATAATGTAATTATATCGTAACTTATTTACTGACGTCAATAATAAACACGTTAAATTTACAATGGAACATCTTTGGAAATACGTAGCTTTATACGTTCGTGTCATAATTAGAAATTCTCCGAATAATATCACATTATTGAAAAATGCAAGTCTCAGTTATAAATGTTTCTATTTCAATCCAGGTCGTATGATTTGCGACTATATTGTGAGTGAGAACGAAATCGTAGTCTTTATTCGCAGTACCACGTTGTTCTTCTTACTTTCTTGTCACCAGAGCGACGGACTTCACCCGGCACACCGCGAAGTGAGTTGTCTGTAACCAAAAGAAAAACGAATCAGTTTAAATATATGCCATTTTGAGATAGCAATTAAGAATTGTAGTCTTTTTAAACGATAACATTAATTATATGATGAAAAATCTTAGCATACCAAAACAAAACGTGTCAAATCATGTGGTTATCCTTTTATTAATCAAAAACAAACGATTTACATTAAATTTATCACCAATCAAAAATAAAGTAAAGTACTACAATAAGTATAAAGTAACCTTTTCCATGCCCAAAACCAAAAATATTAAAAATAAAACACCGTTTTCATGCTTAAAGCCAATAACAATTTCAAAGTAACATTAACAATATTAAAGTCACCGTTGCAAGAATGGAAATATCCAGTCATAGACAAGAAAATAAATCTTTATAATTTTTAAAACAAAGATAATAATCAGTAAGTCTTAAATAAATATAAACACTACGACTAAACCATAATGATGCATTGAAATCAAGAACTACAAGACAGCCACAAGATACAAGATTGAAAACCAACCCAAAAAGATGTTAGATTAGAACAGAACTACTTAGTTTGAAGTACTGACCTAAAGCAATTCAATGGTGTAACTTCACGTATACGAAACCATCTAATAGACCTGGAGAGAGATGTTATTATGGTTGTTGATAACTATATCAGAATTAAACAACGGTTTTAGTGCATGTGCAGAAAATAAACATCGAATGTTTAATAAAGTGCTCGTTAGTCGGAAGAGAGCTTACATTTGTCATCGTTTCGTTCAGTCTCCGATGACTCTTGGCTGTTCATTGATACCATCGATACTCTTTTATTTCGCTGCTGCAGAAGTAGTTCTGGAACGAAAAAGTTTTATATTAGCAACTAGCTTTTGCATAGCATTAGTAAGTAGTATGAATTACGATGAAACTGCAAACAAAACACAATCCTTTTCAGTTTAAAAATTAATTAGTACCAAAAAATATTTTACGGCAATAGCCTTATACACCTCCTGAGCAAAAATAAAGGGTCACTTAAGAAAGTTTGAATAGCTCGGAAAATAAAAACTCTATCTAACTGAAATAAATTGTGTTTGATAGCCAGTTTAAAAAACATATATTTTATTCTAAGGTTATGTAATTGTCTATCATGCACAATATATTTCAGTTAGCTACCGTCTTTATCTTCCGAGATATTCAAACTTTTTTAGTCGACCCTTTATTTTTGCTCACGGCTATAGTAGTATTAATCTTTAACTTTACTGTTTAGAAATAACTATTATACAATTAAAGCTATAAATTGACAATATTTAAATCTATTAAAACGGTCAAGGGCAAGACAGTCGGTGTAGACAGCGAGCGATAACTAGAGATTATATTGTATTATAGATCTGCGCAGTTTATTCTATTTTTATATTTTCAAAGGAAAACCGGTGTTATAAATCCGTCGCGAGGACGTCCAGTGTAACGATTGCTATTCCACTTTGCTATCTCGCCGAGGCCTCACCTGACCGACTCAGAGTCGATAACACAGAGATAAGTAAACATAACTTCGAACAAAGAAAATTTGTTTGTTCTAGATTATGTTAATAAGACGATTTTTAACAATGTTTTTACATTTTTATCCCAACGTACGAAAACTAGATTAATATAAACATATTAATAAATTGCCAACTGTAAATTTAATAATTTAATATAAACTTAGAACCATAAATGGAGTAGCAATAACGGACGGGCAATTGTTGACAATTCAAAGCACAATATTGATAGCGGCAGACCGGTATTAACGTCTCAAACTGCAGTTATTGTTAGGAAACTATCTTATTGCTGTTACATCAAAACAATTCCAGTGCACCGATAGACCTAATTTATAGTTAGTTATGATAACGTCGACATATGACACGCGACTAGGCGCCAATGTCACTATTTGACACATGAATCAAAAATAGATAACGGTTCAATTATCTTTGTGCTAATTTGATTTAACTTTTGTGACCATACAAAGATAGCTTAAATACAAAACTAAGAGGTTTAATTCTTTTTCTTTTTGCGATTCAGGCCAAGGTTTCGTTAACCTATGTTTTTAGTTCATGCAATATTTAATACATTTATTTACGAGTATCCGTCCCCGGCGTCAACTTAAAGAATACAACTTTTGTTATCTCTTGAATATACAGCATCCTTGTTTAATATAAGACAGCAGCATTGCAGCCACAATACTTTTATTCCGTTGTTAAATAAACTTTATAACAATCTATCTACATATTTACAAAAACTTTCAACACAACCATTGACGACTACATTTCGTTGTTAACAGTCTGCTCTCTCCTTCATTGTCTTGTGCACACTTCAACTTCCCGCGCAATTCACTCTCATCTAAGTTTAGTTCTTAATCGAAAAGGCAAAGGTCTCAGTGGCCAGTATGCCATCTCTTTGGCAGAATGCGAACTTCGTGTCTGCCAAAGAGATCGTATATGTACATCATAACTGTACATAAATTATAATCATTCCTTTATAAATAAAATATAATAGTATAGATTGACTATAATAGTTGATACTAAATCAGTGGTGTAATCCCTACATTGTCGCAATGTCAACAAACCAGTGTTTTGTCAGACAAAGCTGTTCGTATATTTGAGGGAAAGGCAATCGTCGCTTAATAGGGTTGTTGTAACAAAGAAACGTTACTAGAAAGATTTATACACCAGTTTACGCTTATCGATTTGATCTGAGCGAGAATGTGGGCATTGTTACGCCGAGAGTTGGTAACGATCACACTTTCGCCATTACGTTTCTTCAACGCGTTTCCTATAAAATTTTCCTAAAGACTTTTTTTTTTATTCGGGGACACCCAGGCACGATAAACGACACGAACGAGTGAAATGTGTTTACCTAATGTACTACCTTAATGGTTTTTATATGTAACGTTTTATTCCAGTTTATAGAGGAAGTGTCCTGCGTTATTTTAATCTATACATATAATAAAATTGGAGTGTCTGTTTTTAATATTGAAATAACCGTTTTTTATATGAATATATGTACGGTAGATACACAAAAATAAATTTTTTTACAATTTTTGTCTGTCTGTCTGTCTTTCAGCCTGTTTGTTATAGCTAAATGGCTGGACCGATTTTGACGGGACATTTATTGGCAGGTAGCTGATGTAATAAGGAGTAACTACGTTTATTTTTGAAAAATTCTTTTATTTTAGAAAAAGAACACGCGACCGGAGTCGAGTGCGTGTATAATATAAATTGTTAAATATACTCTGAAAATTCGACTTCCACTGAAGACTCACTTTGCATTTAATTTCACACGAATATAGGTCACGCCGAAAATCTTAAGTATTTCAACGTTAAGATAACTCTAGGTCATTGTTATCTTATCGTCCTTAGATTAGAATGAAGGAAAGAATAAATTACGATACTCAACAAAAAGGTCGTGATGCGTTCCCACAGACGATACAAGCGACAACTTGCACATGCATTGAATGGGCTCTACGACCAGTCATTGACCCCGCATGCGTCATAAGCGATACACTTTATCGCATGCTCTTCCGTCACGTACAAGACTGGGAGCAGATGACGGTCAATTAAAAAGTTTGTCCGTATTAACTATGCGGGGATCGCCGCCGGGCTCACGCCAACTAAATAGGGTTCTTTATGAGAAATGTCTGAACTTCGACCATAGTTCCGATCAGGATTGACGACTATTAATAAATAAAATTAACTCGTAGAGGATCTGTGCCCCTGAACTTAAGCTATACATATAATAAAATTTGAGTGTCTTCTGTCTGTCCGTCTGTTTGTTCCGGCTAATCTCTGAAATGGCTGGATCGATTTGACGGGACTTGTATTGGCAGGTAGCTGATGTAATAAGATGTAACTTAGGCAACGTTTATTTTAGAAAAATACTTTTATTCTAGAGAAAAAACGCGGGGACGACGTCGCGGGCGACCGCTAGTTGGAAATATATCTAGCCTCGGATTCGGATTTTTATATTAAGGCAATGACAAAAATAAAAGGTGGGCTAAAAGTGACGATACGTAATGATATTAGGTCTTTATAACAAGTATATAACATACATAACGATCAAGGTAATGGTAATAAAAGCGCATTCACAACTTGGTTTTCCCATTTGTTTTTCCAACTAACTAACTTAACGTAACTTGTTTTCACAACAATCTCTATTTAGTGACTATAAATAGCAGACATAAACAACTACGAAATGAGGTCTAGAGTAGATTAATATCTCTATTCATATAGACTGGGTACGAGTGTTTAGCATTGGTAAACAAAATAATACAAATCAAAATTAATGTAATGGAAAAATGTTTCTAGTGTACTAGATTACTTTATAGTAGCTGTCTTCTTATTATGTTCACATGAGTGTCGTCAATTTTATAACAAACAAATCAAATGTCTGAGTACATCGCGGTATCAAGCCACATTCATTTCGCTGCAAGTTAACAATTAAATGCTTCCTGTTGCTTCCTGCTATATTCGCTTAATTATACTCTTTGGCAACGTTATAAACTGAACTAATGGTTAACTAATTGACTGCCACGATGAAAGTCCTATGATGATCATTAAGCGAATCCCTTAGTGTGGATTTAATAGAATACATCTACAATAACATATTACTGTAAGTAATCATTTAATTTTAATAAATTAATTTCCCTTAAATTAAAAGTGACTAGGATGGATTTTGGCCATAGTCGTTATTGTTTAACATCATATATACCTTTGATTTTCCTAAAGATTGCATCGCAATGTTTTCCTTCGCCGTAAGAATATCGGCTAAATGTACATATGAAATTCGAAAAATCTAAAAACTCTTGTATACGGCGGGATTGGAAATCAGAACAAGCCTATCAAGTGCTTCACCCCTGAGCCACCGACGCTTTGTTGTACTCATAGGCTAACAAAAGTATGACTGAAATTGATAATTTGTTACGTGTTCAGTTGCAGTAATAAACATTATAAGTAAGAACGCATTTTATTTGCTATTAAATAACAAGATTTTAGAGTTACACGAGACAAAATGCAATGAATAATAGTGCGCACTTGTACAGCGTGACCGGCGCGGGACGGACAGCTGATGCAGACACGACGCTGCCTAACAAGCTCTTACAATACCGCTTTGTACCAAACTGCTTTAATACTCACTTATGTATATTCGCATATCTGCAGCTTGTTACTATACGAGCAAGAGATTTTAGAATGCAAATAGAAATTCAAGCACTATTTGTTCAATCCATTTTAAAATTTATTAGTAACCTTGAGTTAACTTTACGACCCTTTTGGTTATATTTTATGATAAACATTCGTTTGAATAAAAAATAATAAGGAGTAATTATTATAATACTCGCTTATTATAGTACGATTAAGTATTTTTTTACTTGTTTGTGGTTGCGTTTATTTCTCTACAAAATTGTACGAAAAGTGTGAATTTCTGAAAATTGGAATTTATTCCCGTTTCATATGAATCATGACTTATTTGCTATTTCTATTCAAGATAAAAATACGTTATACTTTGTACGTAATTGTAATATTGAGAATATGGCTTACCTTTTTTTTGCATAGCTTGTTCCCATAACAATGACGTGATCTCTTCAACCCAAGCATTCCTGATGCCGGAGTCTCTCGTTTCCAATTTATACGATTTAAGGTTTCGCTTTTTGTACCATATCGTAAACTTGTACAGGTCCTGTTCTTTCGCCGTGATGCCGAGGTCATCGACCGGAATGTGGTCTTTGTATATGAAGAACTCCACGGTTAATTGCTGGAAATTAAAGATTAAATATTTAATATTCTTGTTACCAGAAGCATTATTTTGTACTTTGGTATTATGGAATCATATGATTGTGTTTAATATTGTGAATATGAAAGAAAATGTTTGTTTTTAGCCTTAAACTGAAACATCTCTTCAATTATCAATGTAAAACAATTATTCAAGCACCAGGTTTTGCCCGCGACTCCGTCCGCGTGAAATTAAAAAAAAAAAATTTAGTCCATTTCCCGACTATGTTCTACATCCATGCAAAATTGTATTCAGATGCGTTGAGCCGTTCTGGAGATACCTTCAATCAAACATCCATCCATATATCCATCTAAACATTTGCATTTATAATATTAGTAATATTATAAGATACTACATTATACAGAAATACAACACGAACAACTATTTTCTTGTATTGTTTAAAAAACACGTGTAAATTGAAGAGTTATAATTAATAGTATATTTCTAAAGTATCACTAGTGCGTGTCGTCTAAAGCGTCGAGCACTACTTACCCTGAGAATTGTAGCTAATTAATGAAAAGAAATATTTAAAATGCGGATAGGAATCCGGATGTTAAACGGAAATCAAAGCAAGTAACGGACATATTATACATACTCTGTACAGTCTCTTTGGTGCTTAGTTTAAAATCGTACACATTTTGTAAACAATACACGCCGTTTAAGTCACGTATTTCTGCATTGTATCGCGATTATCGTATTTACAAACAATAGAGTTTTTCCCTGGTACGTTACGTGTTTCCCGTGTCATCGGACAGTAAAGTCGGCGGTGCGTGGTAATTAGTCGTTCCGTAGCATTGACAAGGCCGTTTCCTACCAGTTTATGAAGTTAAAAATGAAGCTATTTAACTTTAGCACTTTTTCGCGTGAAATGTTCACAAATAAAAGTTAAATAATGAAAACATACGTAACTTAAAGTGGCACGAAACATTTGTAATTTGATTTATATTTTGTTATGGATATTAAACTGATACATTTACTAGAAAAACAGATTGGAGGTCAAAATCTACTTTATTAAATGCAAAATAATCTCTATTTTGGGTAAGCCTTATTAAGGAAAATTCCAAATCCAATAGTCAGTTTTTAAGTTTAAAAATCAACCAATAAATAGGACCCACCTGCAAGCAATACCTTTCCATTAAAAAAGAATTATCAAAATAAAAGCACCACAGGCGGAGCTATGTGGTAACACACATAAAAAAACAGTCGAATTGTACCTTCTTTGGAAGTCGTCAAAAATTCATCATTACCATCCTGTTTTCGACAACTTACTCACGACTAACTAAAACAATCCCGATACAACAATTTTCACATGTTAAAAAAACAAATAAGTTTTGGCTTTAGCTCATCCTCAATGCGTAGAAATAAACGTTCCTTCGATAAGAAACGATTCGCTAACAGGGTTAAACAGTTTGCGTGGTAGATAAGTGGGTCGGTAGTAGTCAGGCAGTCGCTAGGCAACGATGCCTTCATCTGAGAAATCAGCTGCGACGCCAGAGCGTCGCGTTCGAGTAATAAACTACTTTTGTAATATCCTTCGTTATTTTATTGTGCGCAATATTAAGATGCAGCTACATTTTTATATATTACAAATAAATATTATGAACCAGACATGGATAAGATAAAAAATCGATCAATAGTTCTAATTAAAGGTTACGTAAACAGATTGGTGACATTTTTGAAACTGTTACATTTTATCCCAATTCAAATAAATATAGCAATAACACTTGGCTTTTATATAAATACAAATAAACTATTATACTATCTTATTAGATGACACTTCGGCGAATAATATATTCAAATTTTAACAAGAACAAACATATAATCATTAATCATCTTACTGGTTACTTACATCCTACTAATATTTAAGTCGCGAGTAAAAGCCGGTAATACATATGAGTTTACTTCTTCGTGAAAAATTATTTTATTGTATTTTTTTTTTATGTTACAAGGCCACCTATAATCGCTGAAACAGCGAAGCGACCGCTACCCATAGACCATCCGCAATTGCAGATGCGTTGCCTACCT
>JAAOEG020000001.1:4253136-4264173 GCA_011763625.2 Papilio bianor
TTCTGTGTGGTCGTGGTATTACACCGGGCGAGCCGGCCCATTCCTGCGAAGATGTTAAAGCGGGCTCTACCACTGTTATGAGGTTTCCACGATGCATACGGACAGTCGGTATAAAAACCCACGGTTATAATATTACAATGTTTTGTTTTTATAATACATCATCGCCTTAATTATTGTTATCTTATGGTCATTAGGTTAATACAAGAACTTAGGCTAATGGGACAATGTTAAAATAATGTACTAATATTTTTATTGAGCTCCGATAGTAATGATTCATTGTGCAAGTGAGTCATCCTCATAGCGCGCGCTTTGCTTGATAAAGATTTTATATTACATACATTGTTTATCAATAATTGTATGAATAATGTTAATAAATTAACATTCGATAAATTGTTTTCATTTAAAAAAGTATGAACTCGTCTGACCTACAGTTCGAGTTCAGTGAAAAAGATAATAAAAGTGAAATAACATTTATTGTATACTAACTGTCGTCGGCGGCTTCGTCCGCAAATAAAATAAAACTTAGTGCAAAATTTCCGTAAGATATGTTGAACTGTTACGGAATTAACGAGTAAATAAGAAGAAACTATGTACTCCTTGGGAACGATAACTATTTCCGGGATTAAAAGTAGCCTAAGTGTTTTTCCAGGCTATGCCAAATTTCATCGAGATCCGTTCCGCCGTTAAGACTCCAAACCAAAACATTCATCCATTCATATAAACTTTCGCATTTATAATAGTATTAAGAATAAGATTACTCGTAGTATCTAAATATACGTAACACATAACAACTAATTAAAAATACTTAGGCCACAACCACAATATTGGTGTTTAAGATTCGGAGGTAGCAAGTTTAAAAAAGATTAGATTACAAAAAATGATCATCAATCATAAAGACTTTTAAAGATACGAATAGTAATTTATTCTATGCTACACCTGATAAATAGATAAATGAATATAATTCTGGTTACGGTGTTTGTACTCTTCGCCTCAAGATAAAATAGCACGTGTTAATACAAAAATAATTCCACGAAATTACGAAATTAATATACGATATTACGCCAAATAAAATGTTTTTCATAAGCTCAGATATTTATTATACTATACAAAAAATATTTCGGAATTGAGAACAGTGCCATCTATGTCAACATGGTCAATACAATTCAAAAACTAAGAGTTTTTTTGCTTGAATTTCAGCATAGTGTCATTTATTACATACTAGCTGTCACCCGCGACACCGTCAGCGTGTAATTATAATAGCATAAAACTTAGTATGTGTTATCTCAGACTATATTCTATATCTGTATATGTCTGTACATAGTGCAAAAATTTCATTAAAGACATGTTGAACCATTCCAGAATTACCGAGTAAATAAGGAAAAACGTTTCTCTCGGGAACTGTAACTATTCCCGGGATTAAAAGTTGACTTGTTCTTCAAGACTTTCCTCTACATCTATGGCAAATTTAATCGAAATTTGTTCAGTTTTGGCTACAAACTAACAAACAACCATCCATCTAAACTTTCAACTCAACTTTCTATACATATACATACAACAAATAAAAGCAATATTAAGATTGAGTTTAAGATTTTATTATTTTTAAATAAACATGATGTATTCTCACCTCTTAAGTTATTGGCTTGTCCCTTATCATCCCTACGTTCTCGTTCACAATACAATTATCACTGAAATCGAGAGCTACACAGCCTAATTAACTTGCGTATAGAAATATAAGTATTTGTTAACCAACCTTGCGGTACACAGCCGTGATGAGCACGAGCTTGTCAAAGAGGAATATCCTCATGAGTTGACGGCGGCGACGCGCGGTGTCCATCGCGTAGAACTCGTTCTGACGCAGCAGGCGACCTTGATTCAGTAGATTTAAATGTGTCTGTAAATACAATACAAACTTTACACTTTGTAACAGGTAACAGAATACTCAGGTGACATTTCAATAAAGGCATTGTAACTAAAATTTTAGTGTATCTTTACGTTAATGAGTAATTTTCGGTTTAATACTAGAAATAATATTAATAGTACGTTGTAGAACTTCAAATTTTATTTCTATAGAATTAAATAAAGGATTGGATTTGTTCAGTGTGCGATAATATAATTTTGTCCTTCCAGATAACAGCTGATAAAACATTGTAAACCTATTTATTTTATTAGTATTTCTCATTAAGCCCTTATCTAGCCGTGTTATTGTTATACCTTGTGTGGACAAACGTCGTATTTACTGTGAATTTAAATTAAATGAGATATGTGTGCGAACACTATTTCTATCTCTATTTTTTTCAACAAGAACGACAGGGATGGCAATACGTTAGTAAAATAGGTGTTGTGTACTCACCGGACAGTCCCTGATGTTTTCTAGAGCCATTATACCATCGACTGCCGTTAGTACGCACTCGACCATAGTCTTTGCGAGCTTCAAACTTTCCAAAGGCGTTTCGTCACTGTCCGAAGATTCACCATTACTGCCTCCAGTCTCGTCACTGTCCACACTCAGCTTAGATATTCTAGAGTCCGATTCACAGCGTTCGTTCTCGTAATTTATATAAGTTTTCACTAAATCTTCAAGGAATAATTTATACCGCGGTATCCTTTGAACTGGTTCTAGTAAATAACTGGATAAATCCAATCGGTCACCTAGTTCTAGTTGTATCGCCTGAAACCAAAATTATAATCAGTATTTCAATTTCTTAAACTTTAAAAGGATTTCTTTTATAATTTTCAGGTCATTTCTAAGGTATTTTATCAAACAAGCTGAAAATTTCTATTTCTGCAGTGTCGTTTCTAAATAACACAAGAACAATTATATAAATTTCTAATTTATTGTAATCATTATCATCAACTCACTATAAGTCCCCACTTGGGGTCCACCTTCCCTAAGGTGAGGCCCTAATGTACCACGTTGGTCCAATGCGTGTTGGTTGACTTCACATACAGCTTCGATTTTTTTCGCAGATATTTGAAGGCTATCTTTTCCTTTACCGTAAGGACGAATAAATATACATATGAAATTCTAAAATCGATTAACACATTGGTACATCGGATTCGAACCAGCGACCTGCAGATTAAAGTTAAATTTACCCCTGAGCCACCGATGTTATAATGTCTGTTTTATCATCACCAGGAAATTATTAAACTAATAATGCGTTACCACCTTAAGCTCATATAAGTGCTAACTACTGTAATTTGTTATTACGCATACTTTGTAATAATACCGCATTGAAACGTTTTACTATGAACGGATTCATGTCCTACTACATAAATTATAAGCCATTTAATACAAAATGGTCATCTTTTAACATTATTTAAATAAACAGTACTTACTGGTACCCTCGGGCATTTATATAATTAAATATATATGTGTATCATATAACAATATTTTTATACATATGTAACTTGTGAGTATCAGATTATTTACTAAGATAGCTCGATGATAATCTTAAACAATAATTACGATACGTCATTGTAATCGCTAGATAATTTTCTATCGCCTTTCACACGTTACCATGCATATGTAATTAAAATCAAGTGAAATGTTACTATGATTAAAAAGTGGGATCACTGGAGCAGAATCATTAGAATAAGTAGACTGAGAAGTTTGTTGGCGAGGAAATAGAACGAGGCAATATGTGAACTTTCACTCGTCTTCAATTTGACTTTTAGCTAAGACATTTTACTTAATTTATGTAATTTTATACAAATCTAGCGACCCTCTCCGGCTACTTCCGAGTGGCAAAGGATATGCAAAATTATATTAAAAAATATAGCCAATGTCTAGTGATAACGTAGCTTTTTAATGGCGAAGGGTTTTTGAAATCGGTCCAGTAGTTTCGAAGTCTTTTCAATGCAAACAAACAAACAAAATATTCATCTTCATAATATTAATAGGTATACATTGAAAGAAAAAAGCCATAGTCTAAATTGTTTAAATTTCTCCAAGCCCATCCGCAGTTGTAGTCTTTCAGATTCTGATAAGGTACTACAAAAAAAAGTCAATTACCTAAAATTAACAAAAGATGATCTAAATATCAAGAATAAGTATCGTATCATTCGTTTTTTTTAAATTAACACATCATTATTGTTATTGTAACCTGATAACTGCGGATACTCAGAAAGCTGAAGACAGATAAAGGTATTTGAATTTTGGAAAGAAAAACAAATATTATTTGTGAGAAATTAAACTCAATCTGTGTAAGCTATATGATCGTTAGTTTACAAATTAACAGCTACATATATCAAAATGATTAAAGTTGATATTTAAATTTGGAATATACCGTCATTTCCTCTAGATATACAAACCATATCGTTGTCTCAATTTTTTTTAAGGCAACGAAAGGGATGCCTAAATGTTATTTAGCATATACTGGACTCGAGCAAGAGTGACGATGGCAACAGTTAAACTGCAATTGAAGCGCAGACACGATGCCGCGGGTTACACAACGAGGAAGTAACATCAGTCTCACACCACCGCTTCTGATGCAACCCAGTGAGGAACCTAACTAACTAAGCGATAATTTTCACTAAGATTCACCCCCTACGATAAACATATTTCCGAAAAAGGAAAATATACTGAACCAATTCAGGGCCTGGTTCATTAAGGTGAGTCACAGCCAGAATTATTTGTTTTAGATGAGTCATTTGACTTATGATAACTAGAGGAAGATCAGTAGACTATTGTGGTATTATCCCTTGATCATATAACTCCTACTCTGTATAGGCTTTGTGGTTTAGCGCTAGCTTATTCATTCTAAAATAAGAATGTCATAAATCTAATATCTTATCATTTTAAGTTAAATATTATTTGAAAAAATTAACAAAAGAGCGTCGGTGGCGAAAGGGTTAAGCACTTGGCTTGTAATCTGCAGGTCTTGAATTCGAATCCCGCCATGTAGCTTTGTGTTTTTCAATTTTAGAATTTCATTTGCACATTTATCCGACGTTCTTACGATGAAGGTCAGCGTGATTGACTAAAGCCTCCTCAGTGGAGACGTATAGTAAGCTGATGTTGTCTTGATTATGCCTATCAAAGAAAAACTGTTGGCTCGCATCGCCGACATGTGTGATTGTATAGCTTATTAGACACTAAATACGCAGATTTAAGTAACCTTGTGTACTAACAGACTTACTCAAGCTGATCAAAAGTTTTAAATTTTCTCCACAATGTTCGATATCCTAGTTTATCGAACTTCAAAGCATAATTTATATAAGTTATGTTACTAGTTTTGATAATATCTGTGTACGGGTGAATCCCATAAAAGCATTATTAGAATTGATAAGGTTACAATACCTAACTTAGATATTTTTTTTTTGGTTTAGGGCATCCCCGAGATATGACCGGATGTTTAAGTGAATCGAAATAACCCATTTCCTGTCCAAGATAAGTGAAAATCGAAATACATTATATATTACGAATTAAAATTCCAAGTACTAGCTTTACGAGTATAACTGATTTTATGGTTAACACAAATTTAATATTTCTTCTTATATCACAAGCTTTTATTTAACTTCACTTTTGTATGTATGTATTTTTGTATGTTTACAAATCTTGCAAGGAAGATTTGAACGACTTCCAATAGATCGATTGAGCTGAAACTTGGTATACCTACGTAAATTGGATGACAATACAATAACAGAAGCTTGTTTTTATTATTTTTAAGAAGTTTATTTTTACAATAAACTCTCTGAGGTATAACATATGTAGACATAATGAGATGGTTGATGATGAAGGTATTTTTTTAGTCTATTCACCATAACATCTACTAAAACGACCTCGATTGAACCCAGCGCCACCATTGTCACGCCATTGTATTTCTTGTTTAATAACTTTAAAACTTACTGGGATTAGTGACCTGAATTTAAACTCTGACAATGCAATGTCTTTGTTATTACGGATATTTATTTGATAAACAATATTTACCTGGAAAAATTGTTTGTGTTCGTAAACCAGTCTCGTAGCTCTCTTATTATTTCTAGAATACATTACGTACATATTAAACCTCTGCTCCTGTAAACAAGTGTACACAGATATAACATACATACATCGCAGTCGTAACATGATAAAAACATAGCTTTAAAAATGCTACTTAATCTTGTGTTATATTAAATACTTTCTAATAAACAGAATTCTAACGAAAGTAGGCAGAGATATTTTCACGTATAAAGTTCAAGTTGCCATTGAACCGTAATAGTTGTTTAATTACAGCCTTTTCTGTGTACATCGTGTTTAAATTCAAATGCTTTCACTGAACAGTACTGCACCGAGCTATTCACGAGTCAGCCATCACGGCGGTAACTCGGGGAACTGTGCAGAATCGTGCATTACTAATAACATTTATTTAAATCGCCCATTTATAACAAAACCACGGCCTTACCGTGGAAATCTCTCACTATTTACAATAGACGAAAGGTCTACTTGCATTGGTGGAGTTTTAACAAGGCTCAGAAGCATGCAAACTCATGGACCGTGACACAGATGTTTTTATAAGTTATTTTTTTTGGTCTAGGGTTTATGTAATCTGTATCTGGTCATTAGTCTTCTTAGCCGTGCCGTTTAAAGATTTTTAATTTATCATATCTACCTCAAAATTCCTTAAAACAAAATTAATTATTGTTGTAAGTTAACAATACTTAATAACAACTGATAAGGATGATATAAAATTGATGTTTTATCGTTATTTTTATTTTATAATAATAATCATTTATTATTATTTTATTAGTATTATAACTACATTATTATTATTACATTTACATTTATTTACATATATTTACATGTAATACATTATATTATGAAGCTAAAATATAGCTTCTATAATGACTGGTTTTTCTATCGGGCCCTTAATCCAACTGTTATTATTAACATTTTATTAAAAGTGACCATACGCTTTTGCATAAAATATCTTAAAAAAACATATTGTAAACACTTACGAATGTTCTAAAACACTGTCCCAACTTCCTAAGGTCATTTTCACAGTCTCTCAACGCCGGCAAGAATTCCTCTGCGTGAAATCTGCAAATTCGCTCAATATTTGCAAAAATGTCTGGTTTCAACCCCCGCAACGAGGGCGGTATGTCTTCTCGAAACATCTCCGGTATGTAATCCTCAACCACGTGTTTCAAACGTTCCACATAAACATTTTCCGTATGTAACAACTCGTTCACACGCTCCGTTAATCGTCTGTAACAAAAGATATAAGTAAATTTTACGTAATACTCGTACATAGCACTAACGACCATAAATAAAATCCTTAGGCGCGTTTCTGACACATTTATATCACTTTCTTATACAAGAAATTTGCAAACTAGCAAGCAGCCACTTGAATTCGCCAAGATAGCGAAGCGACCGCTACCCAAATACACCCTGCAATAGTAGATGCGTTGCCAACCTTTAATCGTGAGGAGATCCACAGAAATACATTCATTTCTATGCGTACTCTTGTCTGTCTATTTCACTTCCTCCATACAAGAAAGAATACCATATAAGAAAACAGTGGGAATGGGAAGAGGACTAAAATTAGGCCTCCGCCACGCCCGCTTGTCAGACGAAACGCGGAACGACTTTCCACTTCAAGGGCGAGTCGTCCCATTCATGGAGATATTATTTTTGCTACCACTTTTAAAACAACTTTTAAGCCATACATCTATACACATTCCAGGCCATTTACAAGTTCTCTAGTAACACATTACAAAGAATCATTATCACTTTCAATTGATTAGTTCGAATTTACTGATAGTCTTCGTTGTAAGAAAGATACCGGACGTCACCAATATGACGCAATGCGTGTCGTTGATCACGGTGGGAATTAACTATTCGGATTTCAAATAACTACGATATTTTTACATGGGACATCAGCTTTGAGCGTGGCTTTTTTAATAATAATTTCATACCATGTTACGGTAAAATATTGATAAGGCTATACTGTACAAGAGCGTGATTTTTACATTTTGTATGACTTACAGAGAATATTTACTCCTAACTTAAATTCTTGTACGCCATGATATTTTTAAATAGTTTTATATTTAATTATATTGAATATTATTCTGGTTTTCAAAAACATTAAAATAGTGGTAAAAATATCTTTAAAACAAATAAAAATTCAAATACTTGCTACTGCTACTACTACTACATTCAAAATTCTTTGCATGACGTTTTAACTATATTCTGCTGTAAACAATATAAGTATCAATAAAACATAATTAGACAATAAAAATGTACAGCGTTTATTAATTTGAGAATTTAGCGGAATATGTATGTATTTATGTGTGCGAGGTCATTCTCTATAAATACATGTACAAACGGAACATAAATACAAACCCAACCTTGGCATCCACAACTGTTACGCATCTTTAAAAATAAGGTAACTAGAGTCACTAATGAATTAGTATACAAATAATTTGTTCTGAGTAACAAATGTCATACATTCTAACCAAAAAATTGAAGTGTTAATAACGTTGACTTATGAATTTTTCTACCAAATGTTAACCAAGGATGTGCTTTTAAGTTAAATTTTCGCACCCTTTACATATTAGTTACATTCCTAATATATTATTTAGGGTTATATATCTAAAAGGCTAAAAGATATGTCTTTAATTAATACAGCGTTTACCGATTATATCCTTTCCATAATTTGAATAGAAAACTGCTGAACCGATCTTTAAAATTGTTTGCACACTATCCCAATAACGCTATTTAATGTGTACACCTCTACCAGTTATGGTAATTAGAAATAAAATAAAGTACTCTAATATTAAAAATACATTATTACACCACCTTGTTATATTCAACGAAGTGTTTTTTTAATTCTAACAAAAACGATCAAACAATAAGTCTCGTTTTAAAAGGGAAGGGAATAGTCTAATGATTGTAGGTACGGATTTCCGATCACGTGGTCGAGAGTTCGAATCCCGCCATTCGACTATTGACGTGAACCATATCCTAGCTCAAGCCTAACTTAGTTGTCTTTATATTAAGAAATATTAGTAAATGAACAAAAATCTACTAATTTTTGTAAAAAAAATGTTACCATCCTTCACGGAAGTAAGTGTATGTACATACATACAATACATTACAATAAGATTGTTGATATGGTATTTGGTTATGACTAGGCTACAAACAAAAACCATTGTTGTGGGTTTGGACTTCCCTGACACGTGGATTTGTTGTATCTTTTTTACAAAGGGAATGTGAGAGATTATAATAAAGTGTCACTGCAGTCGAAACCCAACAATAAAAACAAGCAAAAGATTAACAATTAATTATAATACGACTATAACTCACGTTTAATATTTCGGTGGCGACACCGACTAGTTTCGGACCCCTTGGGAGTCCATGCTCGCGGCGAGGGTTTAATGCGTTTTATTCGCGGTCGCGTCGCGTCTCGCAGTGACTCACTGACTGGTCGGTAGACAGACTATAACAGTGGTAGAACCCGCTTTAACATCTTTGCACGAATGGGCCGGCTCGTCCGGTGTAATACCATGACCACACAGAAGACAGGCGTGAAGTAGAAGTCATTCCGCGTTTCGGCTGATGAGTGTGGTCCGGAGGCCTAATTTTAGTTTTTTTCCCTTCCCACCCTTATCGTACAAGGGGTGGGAAGGGGAAGTGGACTTGACGGAGGAGAACACGTATAGGAAGATAAAACATCCTCTTTCAGTGCGTCTCCTCCTCCGTTGATTAAAGGTAGGCAACGCATCTGCAATGGTGGATGTCTATGGGCACCGGTCACTTCGCTATTTTAGCGATTTCGGCCGCTTGCTCGTTTGCCACCTTGTAATATTAAAAAAATAGTGGGTGCCCTATTTTTTTATTCAATATTAAATGTGAGTTACAGTCGTATTATAATTAATCTGTAGTAATGTCTAACGAAAGTTTAAAATATTTAAACAAAAGATTTGAATAAATGTTACCAAATTATACGTAAAATCTGTATTTAATAAAAACTTACATATTGTAAAACTCAACGTAAATGAATATTGTCTGATTTCCAGTATTTTATCCTCGGCGTATTATTTGGTAATTAATTGAATATAAACGACAGGTTTTGTACGGTAAATACGTTCTCTTTGTACAACCTGTTTTTTCAGTTAATTTGAACTAATGACGTCATTCATGTCTTGAGAAATCTACAAACAAGTGAGTCATCCAAAGTGTCAAAATAAAATCGGACCGTCACTACGCGCGTTTGACGACCCACACCTTATTGACATAACGCCTGCGTTGAATTGTAAATAGCCAGTGTTATAGGTTTGCACAGGGAAATAATAACTATACGAGCATTATAATGAAAACTATGCCGGTATTACGTTCTTTTTAAGCATTGTTACTGTTATCACAATTTTCAATAGGCTAACGGTGGAGGAAACATAAACCATTTCTTCACTTCAACATTACATGTTGTATTTTAATTATAATTTTTTAATGATATTTCTCTAATTACTATTCATTTGTCTTCATAGCAACAGACTTTATAATTAAAATAAGTTATTTAAGCCTAGTTCACACCAGGATATTATTTTAGTAGATACTAAGTACTCGAGTAGCTTTAGCAGAGCTTTAGCTCTGCTGTCCAATAATATTTCGCACTACTGTCACAGTACAGTACTCAAATGAGTGATGTTTTGTAAACATCAACATTTACTTAAGAACTCGACTAGAACGACGGGTTTGGACTTGTTTAACGGATGAGATAATAGGCAGTGAACGCGGTTGGGGGCACTACTAACCGAAAACATAGACCAAAAAGGATAGGCTCGACTAAACGATATGCTAATATTTTCTACAAAATTTTTGTTGTTACTAAATTACTCGCTACTCAACTAAATTTTTATCCTGCTGCTAACAAGGCTTCATTTTTATTATCTTTGCATTACAAAAGCAACATCCTTACAATAGTTCCGTGATAAAACACAATTTTCACCGTGGTAGAGCCCGCCTTAACATCTTCGCACCAATAGGCCGGCTCGCTCGGTGTAATACCACGACCACACAGAAGACAGGCGTCAAGTGGAAGTCATTCCGCGTTTCGT
>JAAOEG020000001.1:4264273-4282832 GCA_011763625.2 Papilio bianor
GGGCAGCGGTCACTTCGCTATTTTAGCGATTTCAGGTGGCCGCTTGCTCGTTTGCCACCTTGTAATATAAAAAAAAACAATTGGAATATATGAAACAAATATCTATTCAATAAATTAAAAAAATAATACTTAATTAATGGATTCATTAGTACGTAGTTTCCTTTCCGAAGTCCATTGCATGTCGTTAATGGAGTGATTCATTCATTTGGGCAGATGCGGCCGCTGCGACTTATGTAACATTGCAACAATTAGTACCCATGTACTAGTGTACTATAATAATGTACGCATTATATGCTTCGAAATAGATAATACAGGATAGAGGTGATAAAATGTGATAATATAAGATAAATATTTATAAAGATTTCATACTTTGCCAAAATTAAGTTCTAAGCAGAAAGACCATTTTTTTTGGACCACGTTAATGTTATGGCCAGGAATCAAATATACTTTAAAAAACATTCTAAATATTAATCTTAATCTTAACAATATTAAAAATGCGAAAGTTTTTTTAAACTTTGATGGATGGATTTTTGTTAGAGTTTGTCGCCCAAAGTACTGAACGGATCTCGATGAAATTCGGCAAAGATATAGAGGATAGTCTGGAGGAGGATATAGGTTACTTTTGATACCGGAAATAATTATAGTTCCCGAGGGATAACAAAATACAACTTTTTTGTTATTTACATATTCACTTGAGAATTCCGGAGCCGTCTAACGTATCTTACTAAAATTTAATAGCCACAAATTTAACAGACATAGAACTAAGTCTGGAATTAGACATAAACAAAGTTTTACTTAAATTCCGCATGGACAGAGTCGTGGGCGCCAGCTAGTTTAATATAATTGCAGAAACGTTTTCTTTGAAAACTGAAAGGGTCATTAAAATAAGTTTAAAACAAAAGATTATGTCTTTATTCATATTGTAGTATTATACGTAAATATGGCGGCTACAGACACGATTAAATCCCAAAGTAAAAACAGCACTACATCTGATAGATGCGTGATATAGGTTGTTTGACATTTAATTTTAATTTAAATTTCTTTATGTAAGTGCGTTAGAAACCTTTAACATCTGATTTATAAAGTGTACCTGGCCGTGGGGTAAGATGGCGGAAAATAATTAGAAGTCACAACTTAAAGAAGAAATTCAGGAGCGGGGATTCACCGAAACCAACAAGATTTTGACAATCTCTGGTATAAACTGTCGCATAATACGATATTATTATTATACTAGCTGTCGCCCGCGACCCCGTCCGCGCGTTCTTTTTCTAAAGTAAAGGATTTTTCTTAAATAAACGTAGTCTAAGAGGGTCTAAGGGATTAACCGGAACAAACAGACAGACACAGACAGACAAAATTGTAAAAAAAAATATTTTGGTGAATGTATCGTATATATTATCGTATATGTTCATTTATATGTAGTAAAATACGGTTATTTCAATATTACAAACAGACACTCCAATTTTATTATATGTATAGATAGACGGAAGCAGTTTAATTGTTTTTATCATTAGATTAAACAATTGATACAGCTTCATATTCCAGTAATCGTGTACTAATTTTGACCGCAATATACTCTGTCCTAATCGATTATGTAAACACACGACCTCGCTGCCCACGTTCACGGCTAACAACATTGACACATACAAATCGTGCAGATCATATTGCGTACTAAATCTTTAACAATAATATTACCGCCGCATTCTAATAAAGACTAGGTTTAAAGTAATATAGGTTAGATGATTTCTATTCATAGTAATAACAAACAGTTGTCATGGCAAAGAAGTAGCGAGATGATAATAATTCTTATTAACACCACTTTCTCTTGCTGACTCACGCCTGTGCTACAAAAATAATACTTCCTAAGTAACTAAGTACTTATAGTTTCCACGTCTTAAAATATTTTAGCGTTACCGCGGTAGCAAAATCACCAACACTTCAAAACACAACAAAAGGTGATCAGAAGTATAACAAAAAATCCAAAACCCGGAATCGGTATTTTGCGGAAAATAAATACTTGGCAAATCACGTTCGTTCTTTATTAAGAATTGTTTTGTACGGTTATTAATTGTAATTAAATACGAAAATAAAAAACTAACTTGTACTAAAAAAATACTAATAAAAGAACACTAGCAGTTAAACAATAAATTAAATTAATAAACAACTTTACAACTTAATTCTATTTTTAACTAGCTGTCGACCGCGACTCCGTCAGCTTGTTCTTTTTCTAAAATAAAATATTTTTTATAAAATAAACGTAGCCGAAGTTACTCCTTATTACATCAGCTACATCAGTCATCAGTCACCCCTAACTTGGGGTAGGCTCCGAGCCCCTCAGTGGGCTCGCATAGTGAGCTGATGATGACATCAGCTACCTGCCAATAAAAGTCCCGTCAAAATTGGTCCAGCCATTTCAGAGATTAGCCGGAACTAACAGACAGACAGAGAAAAATTGTAAATATTTTATTCTGGTGTCTGTACCGTATAAATATTCATATATAATACATGTAGTAAAACACGGTTATTTCAATATCACAAACAGACACTCCAATTTTATTATATGTATAGATATCGTTGTTTTGTTTATACATTAACCTTAGGTATATCAATTTTATAGACAACGTCGGCGCGGAATTAAAAAATTACCCAATTAGTAACCTACTTGTTTTTCCAGGCTACATTCTACATCTATGCCAAATTTCAACGAGATCCTATAAGCCGTTCTGGAGATACTTTCTAACATCCATCCATCTAAACTTCGCATTTGTAACATATTCTCGCACACTATAATATATTTGAGACGTAAGTCTATTTCTTAATTACAATCCAGCTTAAGTTTATTAGACTTTAATCGAAATAAAATGACTTTTTATTAATTATATTATAGCTTTTGAGTTTTGGTTACACAGAAAATTGAGTCAAATGGTTTTCATTAACGATACTTTTTGTGTTCAAATACTATTATACTAAGGTTAATTAGGTCCTAAATCTTAATTCGTTTAATGATTCTTTTTAATATATGTAATTAACTAAATACGGAGTATTATATTCTTTGCTACGAGCTTATTCATTTCTGGAATTACTTTATAGAATTTAAATATAGATACTAAAGCATTTGTAGTAAGTAATTAGTTTACGATACACAAAACGTTGTGATTTCATATAATTGGATTAATATTGGTTAAGGTTAATTGAAGGAATACCAACAGATAATAACGAGATTATGTCAATGATACCATATATATATAGTAAATGAAGCCATAAATGATAATCTTTGGATAAACATCTACCAAAGATGAAATCTCTTACGCCTGATATTGAAAGAGGTAAATATTAATTCAGACTTCTTGCTTACCAACAGACCTAGCATACTTTCACATGTTTGACAACCATCGGTGTTTGCGTATTAAAGCTTTTTTTAATCTTATACTTTGTATCTAAACAAAGTAAGGAAATAATTTTAAAACATCTTATAACAATAGTTCGTTGATTGTTAAAATGACAACAAAAGTCGTACAATTAATATGTATAATCATTGTTACATTCATCGTATCACCGACTACAATAAGATATAGGCAAGGCTCGGCTCTAGGGCCATGCATATTGTGATTACATTAACCTTCAAACATAACCGTAACAAACAAATGCCTACCTATTACGATTTGACCATTCATTTCTTCTACAAGTTCAAAGAATTCTTGCATACCAATTACTGATTTTATGAATGATCTAGGTCAACTATTCATAGGTAACGTAACATTTATCAACAAATTTAATGGAGTAGAATTCATTCGATTTCTTTATGTAACATTCTTTTTGATAACTTCAATAAGACATAAATAAACCTTGGAGCTAGGCCCACACACATTTTCATTACCTTGACCCTCAGCTTTCCAAAACTAATCTGAAAGATATACCAGGTGAGACCTATTATAACAATGATCCTTCATTTTTACATCATATTCTTGGAGCTATTGCACGCCATCTACTACTCGTATATTGTTAAGAAGAACTAGGTCGATCATTCATAATGTCGTATAGCCTTATAAAACCGGTCTATTCAATCCAGTTTAAATCTTTGCAATGCCAATCAAACTGGCATATGATAGATAATAGAAGGTAAATGCATCTGTTGAAGTTATATTCTAAAAGTCAATTGTTATTTATTTTACGTTATTAGATAATAATCACTAAACGTGATTCTGTCCTATGTAATTTTGTAACAGAATCTTTAGTCGTATACTTTATAGTAAACAGTCATCGTTAATTCAAATTGGAATAAGTCACGAACGATTCAGTATCTACAAGGCTTTTGGCTTTGGACCAAAATTTTAAGTAAAGTGAATTAATTGCTTGTTAGTTTTTAAGACTCATCTTGATTATTTGGAATCGAACTAAATACTTTATCTATACATATAATAAAATTGGAGTGTCTGTTTGTAATATTTAAATAACCGTTTTTTACTACATGTATGTATATGAATATATACATATACGGTACATACACCAAAATAACATTTTTTACAATTTTTGTCTGTCTGTCTGTTTGTTCCCGCTAATCTCTGGAATGGCTGGACCGATTTTGACGGGACTTTTTTTGGCAGATAGCTTATGTAATAAGGAGTAATTTAGGCGTTAATGTTTATTTTAGAAAAAATCTTATATTTTAGAAAAAAACGGGCGGACGAAGCCGCGGGCGACAGCTTGTTTACAATAAAACAAGTTCTTGAAATTCGTCTATATGGTGCTGTCAGTACTGTGATGGGCATGTCTATTTTGTTAATGGTGTTAATTGGCTACCATACATTCTTAATTTTTTTCCATAAGATATAAAAACTAAATTCTTGGTTCTACTACCACAGGTTTCTGGTTTTGTGATTAAAAATATCACCTTTTAAACTATAGAAGTAACAGCGAACGCCTTGCAGGTCTACCCTCTCAGGATAAGGAAACGACAAAGATGACGCAAAATGTGAGTTTTATATCGCGGAGTTTGGTGCAAGAGTGATTGGGCTAATAAGAGATGCTCATATCGGTCATATCTATGAGACAAAGACAGAATTAGGAAATCGACAAGTAACAAGGCATGTATTTGCACGTACATATGACGTTGAAATATGTGTATTAGGTTTGAGTATCGTTGTATTTCATAATCATTCGTTCGAAATTATTTGTTTATTAATTTAATACTAAACATTTTGGGTTTATGTTTAATATAAATATTATTATGTCACGATTGTTGAAATGTTATGGCTATTTTTTATCATCGATCGAATCGAGCTTTTTTGTAATTCCAAGATAGTGAACAATAAAGTATATTTGTATTTGTATTTTTAATCGTTACAACGTTTTTGTACCATCACACGCAATCCTTATCAAAAGTGTCTAGTTTCATGTTCCTCAAAGAATCCTGCTTTAGAATAAATCACTTAACAGTGTGAAGTAGTGTCATAACTTTGTTGACATTATTGTCCGATTTATTTATACTCGAAGTAGACTATGTCCACACTAATGTACGTGCCATTCAAATCATAATGTCACTGTTCGTCAAACAGTGTACACACAATTATATAGCAACATGGCTGTGTTAACTACGTACCTGCCGCGAACCATATGAATAAACATCAAGGTGAAACCACAGCGCGGCGTCACCGCGGCGTGCAATTATCATATACGAGTATTAGCTATTATAAATTTGTACTGATTCACAACAATCTGGTGCTGCATAATTACAAGACCTCCGTTAATGATCATTTAATCTATTTATCGAAAAATTGCAAATGACAAGTTAATGGACGTCAGTCATCGTGAATCCGTGTTTAAATGCTCGCAAAAATCGAGCAGTCAAATATGTCGGGTTACCTTTTATCAACGATTCTCACTAAATGTTTATCAGTAAATTCGCTTTATCTAATCCTTATACGCTTATACCTTCTTAGCATAATGAGAAAATATACGCCAATTGTTACCAACTCGATTTCAACTTTTATTTCAAAAACACAGTTATTAAAAATCAGAAAACGTTGCTTATTTAGATGTTTAACTATTATCTATGCAAGTATGTCGTTCCGTAGAGTTATATTTTTTAAAGACGTATATGTAACAACGACGAAGACAGACTTTAGTTATGACCTAGAATGTTTAAAAAATGATGACAGCAGTTTTTATTCTTTTATATTTAATAAGTTACACATGCGTAGTGCAAAAATATTCGATACGCCGTACTAAGCGTAAACCTAAACACTTCAAAAGCTATATTTTATCGTTTATCAATATGTGACAATGCCTCGCTACGTTATCGCAAATATTTTTCGTGATAGGCATGTAGGTAGAAAAAATAAATGAACTTACCGTCGATATTTCTCCTTTTTCGATTCCACCGGTATCAAAACCGGCTCAGACGACTTTGATATACACCATTCGTTCACTGCACTCACAGTGAGGAATTCAGTGTCTGGAGCGTGGCATACTTCAGAACCGAACTCGTCCGAAGACACCGTGATGCTGTCATACTTTTGATACGGCACCATGTCGAAGGAAGATATTGACTTAATACTGACATTGTCATAATTACAACGATCAACGGAGCAAGCGGAAGCGTCCGAAGCGTTATCACCTTCATCACTTTCATACTCATTGATTAAAGTATCTGTGGAATGATCAGTCGATAGTGTATCAGTTCTTCCATCATCGTTATTGACAACGTAGTCTACAGCGGACTCCGCTTTATCGCTGTCACTCGAATCACTACCGTTATCTGTAGACGATGACTCCACAGTCGCAGCCTTTGTTTCTTCTTCATTGTCTGAAACCTCTGAGGTCTTGAGTCGCAGTAACTTTTCCAAGTCGCTTTGTTTAACACCATAAGACCAATGCGTTTCACCTAAATGTCCTTGACTTCCGATCGTAGACTTCTTTCGCATGACCGGAGGTTGCCTAGTTCGTCGCAATACGATAGGCGAACTAGGAGGTGTAGCGAAAGAGAATCGGATATCTTTGGTTATGCTATCATCGGGAGCCGGTGACTTACTATCAATGGAAGAGCTATCGTTAAAGGGCTCTGGCGGCGGAGGAGCGGGTCTATGCGGCTTTAGTGAACAAGATTTTCTATCTGACGCAAATCCCGAGGAACTGGATTCATAACTAATTTCTGACACGTTTGATAAAATAGAATTCACTGATACGTTCGAATTTCTATCTTGGGAATTAGTCACTGGGCACAAATGTTGAAAATGCATTTGTATAGGATTAACAACACTAGTTAAGCTTCCTAGCATAATGTCTCTCGATTTCTCCAAGGATTCACTAGAACCGCCGAAGTTGACCGTCCGTTCGAAGTGCAATATCATCTCTTTAACACTGGCCCTTTCTTTCCTAACAACGACATCTTCATCGGTGGTATCTCCGTTGGACAGGAGCTCGTCATTGAAACGGTTGTTGTTCTCCTCTTGCGTCATAATGGAGTGCTGGCAGTTCTACTATTGCACAAGCACAATTGTTACGAACGGAACACGAATCATATCAAAGCGCACGTCGAGTGCGCACAAAGGCACGCGCGCGCGCTTGCCTTAACACAACACTACTGAATTAAATTGCAGCGCTCGCGCCCGCTCCCGCGCGGCCTGCGCCTACGTCACACCACACCGCGCCGCCGACCGTCATTATCAACTACATTATGCCGCATTAATGATTAATATACACATACACATTAATGATTAGTATACAAATTTTAAATCCCCATTTTGTATTAAGTTTAGTGTAAAGTGTGCTAGTTGTATCTTCAGTAAATTTATACTTAAAATAAAGAGATACTTGATGTCCCCAGTGCGGTGCTCGAAGAATTCCCAGTTCTAGTGGCTAGACAAAAGGCAACATCGCTGGCTTAGTGCCGGTCGCTTGACTTTACCTTTGAAATTTCTTCTCCGATAGGTGCAGGTTGCATTACAATGTTTTCCTTCGCCGTAAGATTAGACATTAGACAAATGTACATATGAAATTTGAAAATCACTTTGGTACATGGTGGGGATCGAACTTGGTCGTATAGATTTTGGTCAAATCTGGTCAAGCGCTCATAAACACGATCGTCACCGACGATCGACGAATTTCGATGTAGTGTATGGTTTTAAATACCATAAAATGACTTGCTACTTCATAGGTTTATTTATACGCTTTATAATACGGTTGTGTTAATTCATTTAAACAAATAGATAAACATAGTTATTTAGCGCCGCCAGGTATAATGCCACGACCACGCAGTAAACAGGCGTGAACGGGAAGCAATTCCGCGATTCGCCTGATGAGTGTATTTTCCGGAGGTCTAATATTAGTCACTTTCTCCTATCGCCGTTTCCTTTCAGTGAGTCTTCTCCTCGGTCGATAAAAGGCCACGCATCTGCAAATGCGCATGTCTCTTCGGCGATTTCAGATGACCGCTTGTTCGTTATCCACCTTGTAATTTAAAAAAGCCTTAACTTGATGTAATGCTTGAATGTCATCAATATTATGACAAAAAAGTACGTTTTCCCGTGATTTACAAAGTGGTACCTCATGAAATAATTTGTAGTTTTTGTTCTACTGGTTTGCCAGAATTGTAGTGCATAATTTTTTGTTTAAATTAAGTTCGTCTCATGAAAAAACATCTATTACTGCTATTTGCATGATGTGTGTCGCTGGAGAATTTCTTTTAAATTTGAGCAATTCCTTTAGAATATCAGCTCCAGCGCACATTATTTTAAGAGATAAGGGAACGCGGAATGCGCTTGCGCAAGGAATGTTAATAGTACATTGCTTTGTACGTAATTACATCACTTGAAAAATTCATGTGCCTTTTTTAGTATCATACATATTTAAAAATAACTGCCCACTCGCTGTTGAGCTTATCTTACAAGTACAATTTGAGATCTGTTGTTCTACAAGGGGGATTAATTAAGTTTTCATTCTGATGTCCTGCAAAATGTCAATTGTATTTTGTACAGAGGAGATAAATCTGTATATATAACCGTGAGCAAATATTAAAGGGTCGGTTAAGAAAGTTTGAATGTCTCGGGTCTCAGTTAGCTAGCCTCTTTATATTCCGAGATATTCAAACTTTCTTAACTTTTTTTCTTAACCGAACCTTTATTTTTACTCATATCTGTATTTTAAATCAGTCGTGTAGTTTATTGGTGTTGTATCTTAGGCGATTTTTTTTTTTATAAAATAAGCGGGCAAACGAGCAGCGTGAACACCGAGGTGATCATCGACGCCCATGGACATCCGCAATACCAGGGGAACTGCAGATGCGTTGCCGGCCTTTGAGAAGATTAAGATTAAGATTTACGTTTGTTACTATCCTGGCAAGTTTATTACGGTTTTAAGGTGATTTAGGTTTATACTGTTTCAAAAACACATCTCTTAAGTCTTTTTATTTTCCTTCTTTTGGGATTACGAGTGTTAAAAACCAAGAGTTCGTCTTATCTTAAATAATAACAAAAGAAAAAGAATCACTAAAACAAGATCAAGCATTTTACGAGTGTATTGTTACTCTTAATAAACAATAATGCAATATTAATATTTATCGTATAAATTGTGTATTATTACACAATTTTTTACACCCTGAATGTATCTTTGTTGGCTAAATTAAATTACAACTTAAAGTATTTTTATGTCAAGAGGATCTTCTTATTAAAGGATATAAGTAATAAGAAGAAAAAAATAAAAGTACGCAAGTGCGCGGCGTCGGCGTCGTTGCGTCCGGCCGGCGCGGCTACCAACGACCGGCGACGCACATGGCCGATGCGGAGTTCATTCGCATTCGATTGTGCCAGATCTTGAGGAATTACGACAAAATTACAAAAAGAAGATTAGCGTACCGTGCGAAATGTACTGCGAAAAATCAACCGACTTTAACGTTCAATACCAAACATTCATCTGGTTACAAATTTAAAAGTAAATTGTTCACTAATCCAGATACAAGGACGGAAAAGATCTCATTAGTTTGATGTGTTTTATTAAATTTTATTCATATTTAAACATTTCATTGTTTTGTTACATAACTGCGATGTTCATTGGAAGTTTCGATTATAATATCTTGTGAATAACCTCACGTAAAAAAAATTAAAACCTTGTTAATGACAGCTGATTAATTCGGATAAAATGACGCAATTTTTATTTTAATGTAAGAGAAGCACTTTATCAAATGGAATATTTTTACATTTGTATTACCAATGACGAAGAATAGCGATATAAATACATACAAAGATTTCATTGATCGTTACAATTTATCTACATTTTATCTTAGTTTATTTATCACCATCGCAATACGAGATCCTCTTAAACAATACTTTTAAAAAAGTTAAATCGATAGGTAGGGAGTATTTGTTCTATTTTCTTTTAATCAACAAATCGAACAGACTAATTTTAGTCTTTGAAGTAAAAAAGAGAAAGAAAAGAAAATGATGTTGCATTCTGTACGCCATAATATCCGACCATATGTTGATGGTAGTGCAATATTTTTGCCCAACTATCACAATATTATAACAAGCTAGCTACCCGTACCGAGTTTATATTGAAGTACTTTGTTTTACTCATAGACAATTGAGTTTATAATAAACATTTTCAAAGGATGTGACTAATATTTTAACTGTATTAAATAAAACATTTAATTCAAATAAATAATAATTTAGTGACATTGTACATTCTAATCGACTTCCAGTTGACGAAATGAGCCTTCGACCCCGAATAGAGTGGACGTTGTTTTCGGTTTTCCGGGCCTCTTGGATTCGTCTGATCGGACTTTGTCTTCACTAACAAACCAATCGCGGTAACTTTCCACTTTCTTTACCCAATAATCTGAAACGAAAACCGACTTTGAACTACATGCGTCATTGTAATACAAACTTTGTCTTGAGCATTATTTGTGAAATCCATTATTTTAAAATCAATCATTTAAACCTCTTCCTAGACGCCTCACATAACCTTAAAAATATGGTATCTAACAAAATATAAATTTACCAGTTAACTCTTGTAATTCTCCTTCATCGCCTCCATATTCCTTCGGCAATAGTCTCTTAGGTATTTCTTTGTACAAAGCCTCATAGTCCTGATTGTGTACACGAATCTAGAATCACGAGTAACCGCGTTGATTATTTTATTTAATGCATTTAAAAATTAAAGATGTTGCTAACATGTCCTGGTGTGTACCATGATGAATAATGCAAATATCTAAATACACATGCTTTGACAGAGGAAATCCACGGAAAAGCAAACAACCACAGCGCGAGAAAGAAGGCCTTCATTTTTAAAGTAAATTTTACTCACTCTTTTCTTTAATTTTTCACCTAAAAAGGCTTTGAATATAGAATACGCAGCTTCGAACCCGGTTGGCGTATTCAAAATGTGATTACTCTTCAGACGAACTGGAAGCGCCTTCTCGAAGCAAGTGACGACTTTCTTGGCCAAAGCTGGCGTCCATTGACTTAGCACGTTCACTCCTACATTTTTCATATCAACAATTACCTGCTGGAAATAATATAATGTTACTATTTAACGTTATTTATACATTTCTGGACACTGTTCTGTCTACAAAGTAAATTTGTGTCTGGACCTCAATTACAAACAAGATCCTTAAATATTTTAAATGTAAGCTTTTTCGCACATACTAGCTTAATATATAATAAACGATAAGTACCTCCCCAGACACATTGAAATTGTCATCTTCAAGCATCATTATTTCAGTGATCATGAAGGCAACTTTTAAAAGGTCCGACAAATTGTATTTCGATGGATTGCAAACGCCAACCCGTATGATGCATATTCTCGGTCCATCTTCCTCCTTACATTGGTTTAGCGGTAAGAAAGCCCTGCACATACAAAAAAGTACTACCTAGTTAATAGTCTCAAAACAACATCTAAAATATGATGATGAAAAGCGGGTGCAAATCCAAATTTTTGTTTATAGAACCATCACATTTAGAGGAAATTTAACCACCAACCTTTATTCACTGAAAAAAAAATGATTATAATGATTCGAATTTTTGAATATGTAAAATATTAGCCTTACCCTAATTTTAATATTTCCTGTATTTTAGAATCAAGGGGGTCCCTGGTAGAGAAAAACTCAGGCACCACAGACCTTAAGGTGTAGTACATATCTAGTTTATCTTTACATCTTTCCAAACTAAATTTACTACCACGTAAAAATGCCACTAGCCATTGATCCGCTAAAAAATAAAAATGTACAGATTATAATTATTATAAAATACACATATTTTAGCTATTTTCGAATAACAAAATAATGTGAATAACTCATCAAGAAAAAACGACATCTATAGATCGAATGACAAACTATTCAAATGTCATTGAGCTAAAACTGCCAGAGGATCTAACATACTTTCTTGCAATGTAACTAGATGGCGTTGTCAATTATGTGCCAATAAATTGAATATAGGGCAATATAACAATTGAAAATTACGATCTAAAATATTAAAAGAATACAGTAAAACCTGCATGATACTGAGTATTTAATAAATAAGCAATATTTCCCAGTGACACTTAAGTTAAATTTTTATAACTTACATGGATTTATGGTGTGTAAATGAGGCTGTTTTTGAAGCCATATCTTGAGGGCAGATAAATCAGAGTCTACGCTGCGAGGATTTTCATTAATTTCCTTTTTGGCTTTTTCTTTTAAAATATCTGGGAGCGGTCGGACGGTCATTTTAATACTTTTTATTAAAACTGAAATATAAACCTGCATTTTAACACTTTGATTTAAACATATTAATTTACAAATAATCATAAAGTAAAAGAATTATATATAAAAATATTAATTACTATATAAAAGTATAAAAATTAGCAATGGAAACGTACCTTAATTTGATAATATAACTTTATTTTCCAGACATAAACTATCACAACACTACGCCGCGTCCATCAAGTGCACTGACAATATTGAAACTAAGGAAAGGTAGGTCGACTTGGTGATTACCAGCATACTAATTCAATATACCTAGAGTAACGTGCGAGTAATTGATTATCGTGATATCATTTTCAAATAAGAATGTGTCTATACATTTTGCTAGTTTGTACTGAAATGTAAAACTCAATGCCAATAGTAGTTTCGTGATTCAGTGTTGCAATGACGAGTTTTACAGTTTTCACATCAGCTTGGCTGCGATCAGTTCAATAGCGGGCGCGCGATTATTTTTCGCCGTTTTATATGACCCCTGATAAGATTGTAATATAAGTAATAATTACATTCGCCAGGTATTTAACCGAAGTATCTATGTGATGGTTAGCAACGTGTTACAAGTTTAAATAGTTAATTCATGCACTATCATGTGTATGCTGTCCTTTGAATTGTTATTTTGTATACGTTCCAAAAAATGGATTGAAGAAATTACAAAGGGAAACAATTATTATAATAAATGTCTTTATAGATTTATTTGTAAAATCTCTTTTTATTCCATGTAAACCCTTTGAATTAAAATAAACCTTTCCTTCAAAACTCACCATTATCACACATACAAAGTTTTTGATCTCCGTAAACATTGTACTAATATTATACGACAAAATGTAAACGAATGTATGGATGTATGTTTGTTACTCTTTCATGCAAAAACTACTGAATGTCTTTCCATCTAACTTTACAATAATATAGCTTAACAATACATAGGCCATAATTTACAAAGATACGGTACAAATTATCCAAAATATAACGTGGAAAGGAAAAGTGGAATGTTTAACATATTTTTGAAGGTATCTCGAGAACCTTTCAACGGATCTCGATGAAATTTAGCACAGATATAGTAGTCTGGAAAAACATTTGGCTACGTAATAAGTTTTTTTTAATTCCCCGCGGACGGAGTCGTCGGAAAAGCTAGTGCTAACATAATAAAACTATTCGAAGTTCAGCCGATAAGTATGACGTCAAACAGTTAAACACCCATGTAGTTCTATGAACAATACACGTTTATTCTTTATCGTAGCTTGTACACAAAACAATACTTTTTCATGTAATTTTTTAATTTTAATGTTGCTTATTTTAATCTTCTAAATTAAGGAACTCGATGAGTCATTTATCGGCAGTGAAACTCAGAAAGATACAGGCGGACGAATCTGCCTGTCGATCCTCCTGACTTGTTTTGTTTTAATAAACATTGTTAGCATTTTCCTATAAATATCCTCTAAATAGACGATACAATTGTTTGACTAGAGAGTTGTACCGTACGATACGAGCGGCGTTAGGAATGCCTTCGTTAACTGATGTTGACACACCAAGATTAGTTTATTTAACCTATTTTCATCGTATAATATCGTACATCATGTTACCAGGTAAACCAACCTAGACTAATTTGGTGAAGATATTTAATTGGCAATTGTATATAATAAACATTGTGATTTTTTTTTCATAAAATACTTATGCAGACTAATTTTTTTTTAATTTGAAAGTATTTGATTATCTAATATTATAAATGCGAAGGTTTCGATTCATAGATGGATGGATGTTTGTTAGAGTTTGTAGCTTGCGCTGAACAGTTCTCGGTTCAATTTTCACACAGATGTAGAGGATGGAACTTCCAGACTGGAAGAACACATAGGATACGAAATTTTATTTTAATTCCACGCTGGCGGAATCGCGTGCGACAGCTAGTAATAATATATGTTCTTGTGTAAGGTGTCTTAAATCATTTTGATTTCTTTATATCTTAAGAATCATTGCTTTTTGTTTTTTAAAACTTAAATTGTAATAAAAAATACAATAGTTAGTTTAAAATTGTTTTTCAAGGATATTTATCAAAGTATTATGGCAGTTTTTATTGACGGATCTATAATTTTATGATAGTTATGCAACAACGGCTTTACGATAAACCTTGAGGAGTGAAGTTAACGAAAGAATCATGTTTCGAAAGAGATCCATTGCGATAATTTGCCTTATCAGCACTTAACTAAAGCACGCAAATTAAAACGACAGTTTTCACTAATCAAGATAAGGGGAAAGAACTTATCAGTCTTACATTAATATTATAAAAAGGATTAATTTGTTTTCTTGTTTTTTTATATATATAAACTAGCTATCGCCCGCGACTTCGTCCGCGCGTTCTTTTTCTATAATAAAAGATTTTTTCTAAAATAATCGTAGCCCTAAGTTACTCCTTATTACATCAGCTACCTGCAAAAAAAAAGTCCCGTCAAGATCAGTCCATCCATTTCAGAGATTAGCCGAAACAGACAGACAGACAAAAACTGAAAAAAAATGTTTTTTGGTGTATGTACCGTAAATATATTCCTATGAATTTAGTAAAAAACCGTTATTTCAATATTACAAACAGACACTCCAAATTTATTATATGTATAGATTATACTACGTTTACGAGACGCACAGAAAGAGAATGTTTCCCCTATATTTTCGTTCTTAAAAGGGTGAGATGGGAAAGAGGATTTAAACTAGGCCTTTCGTACGCACATTCATCATACGAAACACGGAATAGCTACCATTTCACGCCTGTCTCCTGTGTGGCCGTGGTAATGCGGTGGGCTAGCCGGTCAATTCGTGCAACATATGTTGATGTTGCTGGCATTTACCTTTATTAAGAATTATTCGTAATACATATGATATACGTTTTATTTTTATATTCTATTTACTCTAAGATCAAAAAATACACTTTTATGGATAACAGATTTGTCATTATCATTTATGTTTTTATGTCATTTTGTTACTTTGCTAATGACAAAATTGACACCTTTAAATAATCAATATAAATAATCATATCATATAATAAGATTGTAGTGTCTGTTTGTAATATTGAATTAACCGTTTTTTACTACATGCATATAAACCTATATATGATATAATACATACACCAAAATAACACTTTTTACTATTTTTTCTGTCTATCTGTCTGTCTGTTTGTTCCGGCTAATCCCTGAAAAGGCTTTACCGATTTTTACGGGACTGTTATTAGCAGGTAGCTGGTGTAATGAGGAGTAACTTGAGAGAATTTTAGAAATTGTGAGAAAATGAACGCGCGGACGTAGTCGCGGGCGACTGCTAGTATGAAATAAAATGAATATGTACTTTGCTTCATTCTGTTTTTAATTTTAAAGCGCGAGTAATTATTGAGTGTTATATTAGAATGCTTGCAAACATGAAACCTGTCATTGTTTTTGTCGTTACAAAACCTTGTTGTTATGTTAATTAGTTTTACGTATTTCGCTGCATTAGATAACCTTTACAAAGGCCTTCGTTTTCTTAAAATAGCGCAAACAACATGTCCGCAACTATTACTCTAACCATTGCGATATTGTTACCAACTATTCTCATTTAGTAATTATAGTTCATTTATTCATGATTATTTTCTTTGCCTAATTAAAAAAAGGAAAAACTCAACTTTTAAGATAGATTTTTTCACTGGTATCAACATTTCTGCCATTTGTAGATGATTATCATTTAATTATCAAGTAAATGTAAGCCACGGGTAATTCCGCTGTTTAGTATTTTTATGTTTTGGAGGCCCTTAGCTTAGATTTTTTTATATTACAAGCTGGCAAACGAGCAAGCAGCCGCCTGAAAGTCGCTGGAATAGTGAAATGACTGCTGCCCATAGAAATCGGCAATTGCAGATGCGTTGCCTACCATTAATCGACGGAGGAGGAGACGCCGTGAAAGAAATTATTTCTACTTCCTAAGCGTCCTCTCCTCCGTGAAACCCACTTCCACTTCAAGATCTTTCCTTAAAAGATAAGGGTAGAAAGGGGAAGAGGAGTAATATTAGGCCTCCGTAACGTAGACTCATCAGACGAAACGCGGTACTGCTTCAACTTCACGCCTGTCTTCCGTGTGTTCGTGGTATTCACCCAGGTGGGCCGGCCAATCCATGTGAAGATGTTTAAGCGTTATATACTACCGTTAGAGTTAGCTTAGTTACTCTCAAACGAGATTTAGGCTAAGCGCCATCTGCGCTCGACCAATGACAATTCAGTCATACAAAAAAAATACTCTTACGAAAAGACACTGATAATCTCGTATGTACATCGGGCGCATGTAGGAAATGATTTAGGGCATTAATTGATAAAACTAGATACTGATTGCAAGATATCGACAGATAACTATCGCTGCTTCCATGATAACAAAATGCAAGTGTTTTTTTATATTTTGCCAAAAAAATAAGGCGTTTTTCAGAATACGCTATATTGTGCTATTTAGTATTGGAAATAAGGACATAATGCGTTACTACATAGGAGTAGCATGGTGTCTACATATGCGGTATAACCGCAAGAAATTATAGTACACTATGTCATAGCAAATTGAGTAGTTCGCAATCTTCGATGGGTGTCCCGGGGGCGAAGGAGGTGGATGAGGGCGGCGCATTAAGTAGCAGAGCATGGCCTCGACGCATCGCTAAATTTTAAAGCTTACTAACTTTATCCCGCGACTTTGTCTGCGCGGAATTAAAAACTTAGTAAGTAGCCTGTGTGTTTTTCTAGATTTTGTTCTATATCCGTCCCAAATTTCATCAAGTTCTATTGAACCGTTCTGGAGATACGTTTAAACGTACATTCATCTAAACATAAATTTTATCGTTATACGTAGTCTTGCCATAAATACAAAGAAAAATTGTATATTGTAAATAATATTTATTACTTTTCGAGTGTGTTCGTTTAATACATAAATATAAAACAATTTAAATTATAAAGTTTACTGGAAGTGGCCTCCATTGGCTGCAAAAAAGTCCTTTAAACGTTGCCAGTTATCAATGGAATCACCCTTTCTATGGGAAAATTCGTCACTGCCAATCGTACGGATTGTTTTACGGACTCCAAATTATCATTGCGACCAGAGCAAGCCGTACTCTCTAAAACTGACCATGAATTATAATCCAGCGAATTAAGATCGGGACAAGACGATGAAGTCCTCTCTGATGAAGTCCGAAATGTTCGTTTCCAACCAAGACCGAGCTTTATGACCCGGCGCCGAGTTTTGCTGGAAGGCTTGCTTGGTTATTGAACATGGTCTTGTAAAGGGGCTTCACGACCTTTTCAAGAATGGAATCTTGATACACTTGTGCCGATGTTTTGATAACTTTTTTCACAAAGGTATGGCTCAGTCACTGCTTCATAACTAATACCATCCACCAACCAAACCGTCGCTGACACGGTGAGCTGAGCGGATAGTGCCCACGTTGCACTCTGTCGACTACTTGGGAGGCTTCCTTAGAGCTTTGAGCATAATTACGGTCATTTTGTTTGTTAAAATGAGTAACAATTTTACAATTTAGCAACAATTGTAAAAAAATTCTCATTCGTAAACAAATTTTTTCTATGACCTCCCTTTGCAAATCGCTTTAGAAGTTGTTTCGATTTTACCACCATATATTTTTTTAAATTATCAGTTAAGAAATGACCAGTACGTCTCTTATAGGCTGCAAGTCCTAAGTCATCTTTTAAAATACGCGACATGGTTCTAGGTGCTAGCTTCATCTCCCGAGGGAAAATCTTTTGTCTTCGGACAGGATTTCTTCGAATTATTTTCCTTACTGCTTTGACCACCATTTTCGTACGAACACTACGTGGACGGCCA